>CANYLF010290554.1:0-12659 GCA_948193215.1 Bocquillonia castaneifolia
ATTTTATTTGTTACCGCTTTTTTTTTTATTTTTTATTTGTCAATTAATTTTTTTTTTTTTAAAAAAACAATTCCCCCCCCCCCCCCCCCCCCCCACTCTTGGTTGCCATAGGGATTTCAGTGTCTTTAAGGAAAATTGAAAAGTTAAGGTGTCAAAATGAAAAATTAGAGATAATTTAGGTGTTTAGAGATGGATTTGGCCTTCATTTTTCAATTTGTGATGTAATTTGTTGATATGAGTGCAACAATTAGAATAAGGGAATGTAGACACTGAATTTTTGGATGCAGGTACGTGCAAGCGGCGCAGGGGGCCAGTGATGAATACGGTCAGTTTGGACCACTCTGTTACCTTATTTCTCACATAAATGAGCTGAAAGATTGAAAAAATTTTAAAACAGTTTCAAAATGATTCTCTGGCCTCTTGATGATTCAGACAAACCTCCAGATGGTCCGACCAAATCTTCAAAATCCTAGGTTGGCCAACATTTTACAAGCCCATTTTAAAGCCCAAAAAGATCCAACCGGACCTTTGATGGTTATCCGGGGTGCGGTCGGATGAATACTTCGAAATGACACTTTTAAGGCAAGGTGCATGTATTAGTAGGCCATTAAAGCCTACACTGACCTATGCTATGCTCATACTGCAACTTATCCAAGTTGCTGAAAAGATTTGTTTTGTTCCTATAAATACCCTACTTTTTAACACAGAAGGGAGGAGGTGATTATTGAAGAAACAAAACACACACACACACACTCATTTTCTCTGTAACTTATTTTTGTTAGGTTTCTGAACAAGGAAGCTTTCAATCTAGAAGCTCACTTCTACTCGAAAGGGGTAACATACCTCCATTCTGAGGGCAACCAATCTTCCATGAAGCATCCATACATCATAATAAGCTTATTTTACATTATGTTCATTTCGTTTTAAGCTACTATCACTTTCCATATTTCATGAACTAACTCCGTTTTATTTTTTGATTGTATGTATGAGTTACTGGTGAGGAGGGGATGCTACTGGAATAAAATGATTGAAGTTTGAAGCCTTAGATCCCAAGTTATGAACCAAAATGTGATTTTGATTCATCAACTTGGGTTACCCCAAAAACTCAACTCTTTGGCCATTACTAGATTTCTATAACTTCTTTAGGCTTCCATTTATTGTTGCGTATATTCCATTTTGTAAGATCTGTGATAAACAAGTTGATACAAAGCTTCAAAGTTGTTGTTTCAAGTTACAGATTCGCCAGGATGTTCACAAAGATTCATTTGGATGTTCAATGATTCATCTAGATGATCATTCTTCATCCGGATGTCCCACCAACTTCCAATATTTTCTTTGGGCTGGCCATGATGATGATTCGGCCGAATGACCATAATGGTTCATTCGGATGATCAAAGATTCATCTGAATCATTACGCTGAAGGTCGATCAGGATTTTGGCCTAACTTACAAGGGGCATATCTCAGCCATTTGAACTTCAAATTGAAAAATTCTTGGGCCTAAAATGAAGTTCAAGATGTCTAATTTAGTTTCTATGTTTTGGCTTTGATCTAATTCCATCAAATTCATGCTAAAAATGCCCCTGACATTTCAGTGCTACATCCAAGACAACTTTTGGAACACTTCATGATATAATTCATACTAGGTTAAGATGCTTGAGATATAAGATGTCTATAGACTTCTTAGAGTTATGACTACCATTTCCATATATTATATTCAAAAGGCATGTAATAAATAGGTCAAGAATCTGCTCGGAAAACCACGGTGGATCGACTGGTTGAAGCTACAAGGTCGATAGATGAATCATCTCCGGGATTAGTCTATCGATCGGTACCATTTCTAACCCTATTTACATTTATGCAATCACCTATAATTACATGTTAAAAAATTAATCAGACATTTATAATAAATAAAACCTAGTAATAAGTACAATAAAATGGTAAAAACTCATTTCACCTTTCCTTTCTTTAAGGTTGTATGTATATTACTGCCATTCCAATATTTTGGGTAAATATAAATAAATTAATGTGCAAATATTAACTTGTAAATATATGTAAACTATATCAGAAACTGACTATGGATGTTATGCATGTAAATAAATAATTAAATAATCCACTCGACTAATCGTTTATTAAAATAAGTAGTAACCCACCAATACAGCAATCAACACTAAATCAATCAAGATTAACTACATCAGACCTAATGTAGAGATTAAATTGATTAGAAACAATATTAGGCGTGCCCATTCATTGCATACTACTTTCCAGGTGATTTATCGCTTTATATTATTTGTCTATATAAGAAATAATGACCTCATTACTTAATTAAATAGGAAATTGCCCCAAGTATGGATGACTCATTTCGAACCCAGTAATCATCTGGAGTGATGACGAATGGGGATTCCTAAGGAATCTACCTGCTTGTTAATCACTGGGTGATCCCGTTACAATTCGGGTGGTGACTCCACAACTGTTTTCATAAAATTCTAAAAATCTATCTAGTGAGTCTATCGCCATTGCCATTGGACACCAACCAACGAGCAGGTCTCGGGCGCTCTGTCCACAGTGGCGACTCCACTAGGGAAGTTTTTACAAAAAAAAAATGAATGAAGATACCGAGCAATTTCCCTTCTTTTTAATTAATCTGATCATTGTTCTCCTTTCGCATTGCATGTAGTTCTGCATTTTTTAAGGTCCATATAAACCTCATTGCCGCTTATAATGCATGCCAATGATTCCACACGAGTTTCTTGGCATGTATGATCGGTTTCACCACTCAGAGTGATTAGGTATCCGACCGGGCTTACCATCCTAGTAATGCTTAATGAGTCATGGTTAATGGGAAACTCATACTGGGCCTCTTACCGCCTTAGAAATGGTTAACGGGAGCCCCGACTCTGTGGGACCCTTCTTAGCCAAACCAAAAAGTCAAAGCCTTGCATTTAATGACAATAGAAGTTTCTCCTAGGTTGTACCTGTTAATCTTACTTGCTATAATGTTGCCATGAGTGTTTGTGATCATTAAGCCTAAAGCCTATGTCGAAATTCTGTCCACCTAAAGGCAGGATTTAGGTACAAAGATATAGGCTCGATTATTTGCTAGGATAGTTAGAGAGAACGTTTATATAAGATTGTACTGTTATCCCATGTTGATGAAATAAGGCACCCCAGCCCACCTAGGAAATGGACCTTTGACCAACGAAATACGTGTGTGGGAGAAATAAGGTTGGAAGGCCTACCATTTGGAAATAAGTGTTACGTGTAAAAGCTAATGAGTTTTCTTATTTCCTTGTTATACATACATGCATCTGCATCTCATGCATACTGCTAATGCTCTTGTCTTGCAGAAAACATTGAGTCTCAGTCGACCTAAAAATGAGTAAGAAGACGGTTGGTTCGAGATTGTGTTAATTTGGGAGAATTTGATCCAAGCAAAATGTCTAGACCAAGTTAGAACTTTGATATAGAGGCACTGATGGCTGCTTTGAGGGTTATGATTAAGGAAGAGGTCCAGAATGTTGTTAATCCTAATAGGACATCTGAGGATCCACCGCCTGAAAGGGAAGATAGAAAAGGTGACCATGATGCTATTTCAACATTGACTAGGAAGATGGAACAATTGCAAGACATAGTCAAGGGAAAGAAATCTAATGTGGACTTTGACCTAGATAGCATGGGAGTCAGGGGTATGAAGAAGTTACCTCCTAAGTTCACCATGCCTAATATGCAAAAGTTTGATGGTACAGGAGACCAAAAGCTTCACCTCAAACAATACGGTTCAATTATGGCTACAACACCCCCTTGATACTGAATAGTAAGTTGAAGTGTTTCCTCTGTCACTTACTAGAATTGCCTTAGATTGGTATTATCATTTGCCCTCTTCTATTCAAGCTGACTAGAAGGAACTTTGTGATGCTTTTATTGGACAATACTCCTATAATGCCAAACTAGAAGTATCTTTGAGATACCTGGAGATGACCAAACAAAAGCGCAATGAATCCTTTGCTGATTTCCTTACTTGCTAGAGGAATAAGGCTGCTTTGCTGAAGAATAAACCATCAGAGAAAGATCAAGTTAGAATAGTGGTTAGGAATGTGTTTCCTAATATGGTGGAGACTCTACAAACTATGAATCCCAAGTCTTTCAATGACTTGTATGATGACGGACTGCAATGTGAGGAAA
This sequence comes from Bocquillonia castaneifolia, assembly GCA_948193215.1. Lineage (NCBI taxonomy): Eukaryota > Viridiplantae > Streptophyta > Magnoliopsida > Malpighiales > Euphorbiaceae > Bocquillonia > Bocquillonia castaneifolia. The sequence goes on from CANYLF010290554.1 coordinate 4,181, forward strand.
TTGAATTAGAAATGAGAAGGACTCAGAAGAGGAAAACACCTATAGTCACCCCAACAAGTCAAAAGGTGAAACTGCAAATGTCAATAATCCTTCTGGTAGTCGAACATTCTCCAACTTCGATCAACCACTCTCTGAGGTATTTGAATGCTCAAAGAAGCAAGGGTTGCTTGAACCTCAACCTGCTAAGAAGCCTATTAACACAAGTTCTGGCAACTATGTTCACGGGGCTTATTGTACATTTCATCAAGTAGATGGCCACTATACTGACAAATGCATGAAGATTAAGCATAAGATCCTAGACTTGATCAACAAAAGCAAGATCACAGACCTTGAGATGAGGCAAGCCAGCACTTAGAGTGGCGATGGTTGAAATTCCAGTTCTTAGCTCAACATCTCGAACATTTGTTGTGCTTTTCCAATAATGTTGTTAGCTCTATTTTCTAGTCAATGATAGAACATTTGCTTTCTTTTGTTTAATTAGTATCTCTTTCATGGCATGAATGCACTACAACAATCATCTATAAGCTTGTTTGATATTAATCCACATCATGATGGTCCATTTAACATTACTACAAAGCCTGGAAGTCCTTGTTGTATCCACCAATTGCTGTTATTGAAAGAGAAGAATTGAGAGTAGAAAAAAATGCCATGTTTGATCCTAAAATAGCTATGATCGGTGTTGGCATCACGAACGCAAATCAAGTAGATCACCGATAAAAAAATTTACCGGTCCTGGAGATCACCTCAAAACCTCTACGGCCTCTCAAAAATGCTTCCGGGCATGCTCCCTTACAAGATGAAACAAAATGTCAAAATCTCTCTGTGACTCAAAAAAAAGCAAAAATAAAGGCAAGAAAAAAACTTGATAAGTAGAAAACCCATTTGTGGGCGGCTCATGCAAAAGTTAAGGCAGACCTGCTAAGGTGAAAACCTCGCAAAGGGGTGCCGTAAGCAGATGACAAGGCCAAAGAAAAAAAAAGATGAAAAAAATGATGAATGAAAATGAGGAAGCGGAGAGATTCAAATACCTAAGTGATTGTGAAGCATGACCAAAACACAAAAATGGAAGCATCTAGGGGCTACTCAAACAAATATGTGATCAACCAGGACTTGAGAATAAACTCTATTCCGTAATGCTTGAGGTCAAGCAATCAACAAAATGAAGTATCTCATCAATCTGAACACTACAATAGGCTACAAAAGAAGCCTTGCAAACATCGTTGAAATATGCCCGAGTACTAGCAATAACAGCTTGCACAAAGGGCCAACATGATGCCAAAACTAACCAAGCCCATGCAAAAAGGCCGGAGGAAGTGAAAATGAGTAAAAAAAAGTGAAGAAAATGAATGGAAACAAGCCAAAAATGAGAACCCTGATTGAGGCTTAACCTAAAGAACACAATCCATGATGACAGCAACGCTGGCTCCATCATATAAAGTACACTTCTATGGCATTGTTAAATGATCAGGAATTGATTCTGAATTTCCTATTACACCATTAATGTCATTGCATTCAAACCAGAAAAGGAAATGCTAAGCGAACAAGATTAAATAGATATGAGACAAGTAACAACTCATTGTTTGAAATACCATGTCAGTCGACCAATCTTCAAAGATGCACTTGCTACATCAACTAGTTCTTGACCTACACAGGAGGCAAAAATAGTTGTGGGTTAAAGTCAGAATTAACAAGCAGCTAAGGAATACTAAGTTCCCACCATGGACACAATCGTCATCTTCAGCAACAATAATTCCCTTCATTGCTCAATAAAGGTGATGTTCCTCTTCACAGCCTCACTGCAGGTTCCTCTCGATATTTCAACTGGTTCGTCTTGCTCAGCACTCCCTAGACACTGGACCCTGAAATCAGCCAAGCTAAATTTTGACAATGCCATGTCACAAGCCTGCAACTAACACTATTTGTACCTCATCGAAGTCAACTGGGGACATGATCAAGAATGACTTTTCCCGACAACCATATCTGCAATAAGAGAAAAGAAAAAAATGAAATGGCCTGATGAGTTGTAAAATCCCATCGAGGGCAATTCATGCAAAAGTTAAGGCATCAATAAAAAATAAAAGCCTAATAAGTTGAAATCCCATTTTGGGCAGCTTATGCAAAAGTTAGGGCAGCCTGCTAGGGTAAAAACCTAGCAAAGAGGTGCTCTAATAAAAAGTTAAGCCATGAACAAAATAAAAGGAGATATGGCTACCAGGAAAAGCAGGAGACTCCCTTGGAAGTACTCACCATAAATAAATTTAACCAGTTAGAACTTCAATAAGAATAGTCGAGATTTTATCCACACATCTTTCAAAAGCAGCTTGAACATTGTTATATTGGCTAATCTAGGGCAACTGAACATATAGATACAAACTGAAAATGTTGCAACTTCACCAGGACAACACAATGTTAGTAAATTACCCAAGTAAGGGGCAAACTTCATCTTCTCAGTTAATGCTATTATTCCTCAGCGAATGGATATGATAGGTTGCACCATCTTTCATTTGGGAAGTCATTTCTAGATATATAAGAGCACGAGAAGCAATCTAGGTAAAAATAAGAGCTAAATCTTCATTTCATTCAGAAGAGCGATAATTCAGGTCAGGACCTCTGATCCTAATCAAAACAAGGAATATATGGAACAGTCATCAATCCATACCTCCTCTATCATTGAAATGACGCGGCAACCCATTGTTCAAACATCTTGAAGCAGCAACAACAGAATGCAGTCTACTAAACCTTTAGAGCATGCAGATGAAGACACCTAGCATTGAACATGGGAAATGCAAACATTTGGAATAGCATGTTGAATTCTTTTGCATCACATAGGCATCCATTCATACACTCGTAATTGTAATTGACATCCATCATGGCATATGCATTTACAGGGAAGAAACACCACATTCATGCATATATAAATAGGAGAGATGACTAATATTACACATCCTGTAAAGACGCATTTGCATATATCATGCAAACATCCACAACATGCATACATTGTACAGGTAGCTAGGAAACTCATGAAGATTCAATCAGATGAAGGAGAGTAGTCTTTCCAAGGAAACGACCTATAATAACAAAGGTCTTCTTTGACATAACATGATGGACAACTTCGACCCAACAAAGCAGAGGGGATAAATTGATCCCACCATAATACAGGAACGTCAATATAGGACTAGCAGACAAGACTATTGGAAACCGTCCTGGGGGCAATCTTTACCTAGACACTGCGACAACCAAGTCGCATCATCCTTGCAGATGAGGGTGCTCCGTCATAGAAACCATGTGTACGATCAAACATAGATGTGGTAGTAATTGGTCACAAGCTGACATGCATCTCCAGACTGGCATAGAGCAAACAGAGCTCAAAGGTAAAGCAAAATACTCAGTTTACTTACAAACACACCATGACAAACAAAGCTTGGGGGCAAGAACGCATTACTAGCCCAAGACTATGGAAAACATCATTAACAAATAGAAAAAGGGGGATGCAAATTTCTGAAGAAGAAGGGATCTGAGTGGATTAACATTGCAGAGAAATCATAATCTTCTTACAACAGAGAAGAATGTCAAGAGTAAATCTCGGGGCAATAGATCACCTTCAAAATCAGAATTAATCTGAAAGATGACGAGCCGCCTTCAACCATAGAATCTCAGGCAACAGCAAGCCACCTCCAATAATAGAAATCTAGATGGTAACAAGCCACCTTCAAAAAAACCTCGGGCGATAGCAAGTCACCTATGACTTTAGGATGCTAGACAGCGACAAACCATCTTTAAAAAATTGATTTAGGAGATGGTAAGTCATACTCAACTACAGAATACAGACGGTAGTGGGCCATCTTCAAATAATGACTCCAGACAACAGCAAGTCATCTTCATCTCTAAAATCCCAGACGGGAATGAGCCATCTATAATAATCATAGGAGACAATGAGTCATCTTCAACTACATAATCTCAGATGGCAGCGAGCCATCTCCAACAATTCCAAGTACAGCTGGCAGCGAGCCACCTCCAACAAACCCTAGTGATAGCAAATCACTCTCTACTCATAAATAAAATCGATAGTGAGCCATCCCCAGCAATCTCAGGTGATAGCAAGTCACCTTTTGCTTAAGAGATTTAGTCGGCAGAGAGCCACCTATAGAACCCCAGGTGATAGCAAGTCACCCCTTACTCAAAATTTAAGGCAACAACAAGGCACCCTTAGATTTCAAAACCAGGTGACAGCAAGTCACCTTCGGCTTCAGAATCCCCAGTGACAGTAAGCTGCCTTCCACCTTCAAAATCTCAGGCGATAGCAAGTCACCTCCGGCACTAGAATCTCAAGCGACAACAAGCCACCTTCAGCCTTGGAATATCAAGTGATAGCGAATCCTATTGACTACAGAATTCTGGGTGACAGTAACTCACCTTCAATTGCAGAACCTCCGATTACAGCAAGCCACCATCAGCTCTAGAACTTTCGGTGATAGCAAGCCACCATCAACTCTAGAATTGTAGGTGACATCAAGCCACCTCAACTTGTCTAGAATTTCAAAATTCATGCAAGAAACAACATGTTGCCTTGAGTACAGAATCATCTCAAAGACAACAAGCCAGTTTTAGTAAACCTAAAAATACCAAATGGCAGTGAGCCACCTTTAGAACCACAGGCGACAGCAAGCCACCTTCCATTTACTAGAGTCCAAAGCGATAGCAAGTCACCTTCCACTTGCCAGATTCCCAGGTAACAGCAAGCAGCCACCAATCACAGATCTCAGGAGATAATAAGTCGCCCACCACAATCAGAAATTCCACAACAGCAGCAAACTACCTTCGGCAAACTTCAAGTAAAACTTACTAACTTCATAGGATCCAGTGACATAGATTTTTTGGGTAACTCCTGACATCCATCTAGGTTGTTAATGATCTAGATTTCCTTGTTTAGCGAAACTAGAAGTGTCCTAGACTTTTGAACCCCAACAATCGTCTAGGTTGCCAATGATCTAGATTTTCTTCTCTAGTCGAACCAGAAATGTCCTAGACTTTTCGGGTGAACCCCGACATCCATCTAGGTTGCCAATAATCTAAATTTCCTTATCTAGCAAAACTAAAAGTGTCTTAGGCTCTTGTTTAGCAGAACCTAAGTGTCCTAGATCTCATCGTCTAGCGGAACCCAAGTGTCCTAGGCTCTTATGTAGTGGAACCCAAATTTTCTAGATCTCCTCATCTTGCAAAACCAAAGAGTCCTAGGCTCTCATTTAGCGGAACCAAAGTGTCCTAGATCACTCTATCTGCCGGAACCAAGTGTCCTAGGCTCTCATCGAGTGGAACCCAAGTGTCCTAGATCTCCTCGTCTAGTAGAACCCAAGTATCCTAGGCTTTCATCTAGTAGAACCCAAGTGTCCGAGGCTCTCGTCTAGTGGAACCCAAGTGTCCTAGATCTCCTCGTCTAGCAGAACCCAAGTGTCCTAGGCTCTCATCTAGCGAAACCCAAGTGTCCTAGATCCCCTTGTCCGATGGAACCCAATTGTCTTAGGATCTTCTTGGAGACTGGCTACCTCCAGCATTGTGGTGATGACAATCAACCTCCCGGGCAGCATCTTTTTTTGTATCCTTAATTTTCCTTAATTATGTTTAAGGTTGTTTATTTGCTTTGCCATTTGTTTTTTCAACATTGCTAAACTCCGATAAAGAAGAGGCAAACTGTAAACACTGAATTTTTGGATGCATGTACGTGGAAGTGACGTGGGAGTCCAGTGATGAACATGATCTAATTTGGACCACTCTGTTACCTTATTTCTAATAGAAATGAGCCGAAAGATTGAAAATAATTTTAAGATGTTTTCAAAATAAATCTTTGGCCTCTTGAAGATTTGGATGAACCTCAAGATGGTCTAGCCGAATATTCAAAATCCTAGGTTGGCCCACATTTCACAAGCCCGTTTTAAAGCCCAAAAGGATCCACTAGGACCTTTTATGATCATTCGGCTGAATAATCATTAAAGGTGCGGCTGGATGATTACTTTGAAATGACACTTTTGAGGCAAGGTGCATGTATCAATAGGCCATCAAAGCCTACACCAACCTATGCCTATGCCCATACTGGAACTTGTCCAAGTTGTTGAAAAGATTCATTTTCTTCCTAAAAATACCCTACTTTTTAACACAAAAGCAAAGCACACACACACTTATTTTCTCTGTGATATTCCATTTTGTAAGATCTGTGATAAACAAGTTGATAGAAAACTTCAAATATGCTGTTTCAAGTTACAGATTCGACCGGATGTTCATAAAGATTCATTTGGATGTTCAATGATTCCTCTGGATGGTCACGCTTCATCCGAATGTTCCACCAGCTTCCAATATTTTCTTGGGGTTGGCCATGATGATGATTTGGTCGAATGATCATAATGGTTTGTATGGATGATCAAAGATTCATTCGAATCATCACGCTGAAGGTCAATCAGGATTTTGGCCTAACTTATGAGAGGCATATCTCAGCAGTCTGAACTCTAAACTGAGAAATTCTTGAGCCTAAACTAAAGTTCAAGATGTCTACTTTAGTTTCTATGTTTTGACTTTGATCTAATTCCATCAAATTCATGTCAAAAATGCCCTTGACATTTCAGTGCTACATCTAAGACAACTTTCAGAACACTTCGTGATGTAATTCATACTAGGTTAAAATCTTATGATATAGGATGTCTATAAACTTCTTAGAGTTATGACTTTCATTTCCATGTATTATATTTAAAAGGCATGTAATAAACAGGTCAAGAATTTACTTGAAAAACAATGGTGGATCGACTAGTTAAAGCTACAAGGTCGATATATTAATCATATCCAGGATTAGTTTATCTTTTGGTACCATTTCTAACCCTATTTACATTTATGAGATCACCAAGAATTACATGCTAAATAATTAATCAGACATTTATAATAAATAAACCTGGTAATAGGTACAATAAAATGGTAGAAACTCATTTCACCTTTCTTTTCTTTAAGGGTGTATGCATATTACTTCCATTCCAATATTTTGGGTAAATATAATTAAATTAATGTGCAAATATTAACTTGTAAATATATGTAAACTATATCAAAAACTGACTGTGGATGTTATGCATGTAAATAAATAATTAAACAATCCACTCGATTTCAATTTGGTCCGCAAATTCTAATTAACCTTAGGGTTTTGCAAAATTGATTGTTTCTTTTATTTTCATTGTTGTCCGAAATTCCTAAATCTATTTAGGGTTTCAATTTGTGTTTCTTTGTGGATTTCCTTTGTGTTTGCCGCAAGTCCCCTTTCTCAATTAGGGTTTTTACGATTTGTTAAAAAAAAAAATTGGTTAAGAATCAATTGAATCCACAAACTTTCAATTGAGTGTGTGAATTTTAGTTGTTGATTTGATTTCTTGATCAAAGATAAAAAAAAAATTAAGTGTGATCCGAAACCTGGAATTGAGGATTTTGAATTAACTGAATTTTTTTTTGTTCAATTGAGGTTTGATTTGTTCAATTCAAGTGTTTTGAAGCTTAATTACATTGATTGCTTGAGAATTGCTTGATTGAGGTGATTTTCTTGTTTGGACCGAATACACAAAGTTTGGGGGTTAGGGTTTTTCTTCAAAATTCTTCCTTAAAATTTGCTTTTTCTTAGGTTCATTAAGTGTCTTTATTGCTGTTTAAACTTGTTTTTGTGTCACAAGTTTTAATTTCATTTCATTGATACTTGATTGCTTGTTTGATATCTGAAATTAACAACTTAATAAAACATACCTAGTTTAGGTTAGTTGTGATTATTGATTTGGCAATTTAACTTAATTTCAAAAGGAATTGATTCGTTGCACCTTGTTTTCTTGAGTGAAACACGTGAGGGAGTGCATCTTTTTTTGTTGCATGATAACCATGAGTTCTAGTGGGGAGGACGATCCTAAATGGACTCCTGAGATGAGGGCATACATGAAATTAATGCAACAAGAGCTAGAACAAAAATTTAAAAAGTTGTATAATGAACCTGACTCTAGAATGGATAAAGGGAATTCTGATTCAAGTAGTGGTAGTTTTTCAAAAGGGGATACACCTAAGGTAGATGGAAACTTAGGTAGTATAAAGATGAAAATTCCTTCCTTTCAAGGGAAGAGTGATCCGAAAGCATATTTATAATGGGTAGATAAAGTAGAGCGGGTGTTTGATTACCATAACTATAGTGAGACTAAAAAGCTTAAACTTGCTGTGCTTGAATTTTTTGATTATGCTGTTGTTTGGTGGGATCAATTGAGGAATAAGAGGCGCTAGATGGTGAGCCTAATGTTGAAACATGGTCTGAGTTGAAGAGGATCATGAGGAGGAGATCTGTGCCTAGTCATTACTATAGGGAATTGCACAATAAGTTACAACTTTTAGTGCAAGGTTCTATGAGTGTTGAGGAGTATTATCAAGCCATGGAAGTGGCTATGATTAGGGCGAATGTACAAGAGGATAGGGAGGCTAC
>CANYLF010290761.1:0-13081 GCA_948193215.1 Bocquillonia castaneifolia
ACTAAATATTTTAAATATAAAATTATAGTAATTAGAGATTAAAATATAAATAGTTATTTAAAAGTAATAGCTAATTTATAGTATTTTCATGTATAATATACATAAAAATATATAAATAATTAATGTTTCGGATTTTTTTCGGTTCGGATAACCGTTAGTTTTCTAAAACTAAAAACCTAAATCTAACCCATAGGTTCGGTTAACCATAATTTTCAATTCGGATCGATCGGTTTCGGTTCGATTTATAGTCTATTCGATTTTTTGATCAGCCTAGTTAAAAGAATAAAAAAATATTATTTTATTTAAAAGGTTTTTGTTGTTTAGGTGCCTCTGATTGTTTGTAATCACCTATGATAAAATTATAGTGATTTAGAATAATAATGGATGACTTTGAGACTGCAAAGAATATAAATTATGAGTTAATAAGTTATTGAGGTTAAATTGAAAGTTGAGGCAAATAGGTCACACCATAAAAGTTGGGAGGTGAAAGTATATATTCATCCATTTTCAAGGGAGAGGGGGGGAAGAATCGAGTAAAGTTAGCCCTCGCATATTGTACCTTGATATTAGACTTAGGGTGGAAAATGGTGGCAAATATATAAAGGGTTATTACTTATTAGTATTTAATATACTCCCTCTGGTCATTTTTACTTGTCTCTTTTTGTGAAATATTAAAGTCATATTTACTTGTTATTTTGTGTTTCCAATGTAATATTAAACCAATTTTTCAACTTTCACCCATACAATAAATATGAAAGAGAAAATCACATAACTACTGTTTATATAATTAATAAGGATATAAGAGTCTTTTTCATAGTGTACTATTGATTTTCTTAATTTGTGTGTTTTGTGTAAAGGCGACAGGTAAAAATAATCGGAGGGAGTTTTTTTTTTAACATAGGATTATCATTGCCTGTGGGGTGTGTAGACAAAGAGGGGTTACCTCAGTGGTCCCAGCCTGACTGACGACTGCGGCACTGTGTGTTTAGCATGAGGGAGCTAATAGTGAGTCGCCACCTAAACCGGCATCAGGAATATCTTACATGGTATATGTCTCGATTCCCCTAAGAATGCAAAGACACATTGACTCCAGAGATTCTGTGATCGAACTACTGCATTCTTAGGGCGTGATTCTTACTAGCCACTTCTATAATTATTTTAACCTTCATTTCCTCTATAGTAATTATATCAAAGCGATAAAACAAAACAAATCCTACATTTTATATGCATTATACATTCATGAAAAGTCAGTTTCTATTATTAACAAACAAGATTCATTTTAACACATTTACTAAATATGATTAAAAATCAAATTACATGCGAAAGGTGTTGTAAAACACACAAAGCACCAAACAACACAACTTAATATCTAGCTTGTTTTAACCTATTTTAATTACCAAATGAACATTATTAACCATTTTCATGCATAAAAACACACTACAATTACCCAAGAAGGATTAGAAGCTTACCTCGTCGCTTAATTCCACGCGAAAATGCATTTTCAAAGCCAAAAAGAGCCCCAACGCCACTTTAAGGTTCCAACGCCAGTGTAGGATTGGTGTTGTAGGCATATCAATGCCACTTCAACTGGCATAACGCCAGTTCAACCATAGATCTAAAGAAAATGTAGAAAAACACGAGAAAATGCAGAAAAATGCTATATATAGACGATTTAAATGCCAAAAATGAATGTTCTAAGCCTAAAATCAACCATGTTAATTCCAGAACATGTCAACATACATCAAAACACATATTTTCACTCAAAGATGCAATTTTTATGTATTAAAACCATATAAATATTCATCAAAAATTCATTTTGACATCAAATAATCTAAGATCTTACCCATAACTCTATTAATGCTGCAGGAACTTGTTAGAAATAGAAAACATGTATACTGAATATTTTAACATCATTTTTCATCATTTAGACATTTAAATCATTCCATAAAACATGCAAATAAACACTAAAAATCACCAAAACATGTTATTCCAATCAAATCATACAAAGAATGATCAAAACAGCAATTAAAGACTAGAAAACTTACCTGGAAACTCTCTGGAATTGGCTTGAGTACCCTTAGGGAGTGTAGAATGATGTAGAACAAGGCTTCATTGTTGCTAATCACCAAGAATTGAAATGGCAGTAGGATTTCTTCTCAAGAAACTCCAAAAAACTCCAATGCAAAGGTTGCCTAGGGTTTCTAAGTAAAAATTCTTTGTAAAGTGAATTGATTTTAACCTAGAACACCAAGTTTTTGAATTACTTCAGATTAAAATGAATTTTCTAATCAAAATCAGCCAACCTCCTTCTCAAGGAGAAAACAGTGCCTTTTATAGGCAAAAAATGATAAGAAGCTGAGCTCAAGTCATTGAATTCTTATCCCTGTCTATATTCAGATTGATGTTTACCCATTCTTGGGGATCAATCATCTGAATATAACCACATTCTTGGGCTTTAGGGGAGTCAAATTCGTCTGACCTAGCTTACAGATAAATCTTGAAGAAAGATAAGTGATAAAAATTCATTGTAAAGACTGATAATTCAATGAAAATCCATTAAAAATCAAGAGATAATGATAGTAAATGATAAATAGATGATAATCACCATTTTCTATCTCATTTCAAGCTTGAAAACTGATCTGGAACGAAGCCTAGCCTTATCCGATCGTTTGGAGTTCGAAAACGAGTCAAAATCTGCAATTTGGACTGCCCAAGGATGTCCACGCCACTTTAAGTTCAATTGGCGTTGGAGGGCCTTGAGTGGTGATTGGCCCTTCTGAGGCTTGAAACGTCCGAATCTGAAAAACCGTATTAGAGACAAAAATGTGCAGAATGGCCCAATCTTTTACGCATTTTTATTTCAGGCCATTTTAAGACTTACACAAGAAGTTATGGCCAAAACCGTCTGAATTTTGCACGATTAGGTTTAAAACAAGCTAGCTTTGACTTAAAACGGGTTTTTCACGTTTCAAAACATTTTCAAAAGCAACAAAGTGATTAACAAGAAGCCAACATCATTGAACTCATGCTAATTAAAGCATATGCTATCATTAAAGGGCCTCCGAGCCGCATCCCCATTCTTGCATCCAAAAATTAGGTGTCTATAGGGTGCGAGACCGTATCTTGTCTTATGTCTAGGTGAAGCCTATGGGATGCGAGGCCGTATCTCGTCTTATGTCAGCAAAGCCTGTGGGGTGCGAGACCGTATCTCATCTTTTAAGAGAAGCCTGGGGGATGCGAGACCGTATCTCATTTTATGTCTAGGCGAAGCCTGTAGGATGCGAGACCGTATCTCATCCGTATCTCGTCTTATGTCTAGGTGAAGCCTGTGGGGTGCGAGACCGTATCTCCTCTTATGTCTAGGCAAAGCCTGTGCATATGGTTTTTGATAACTGCAAATAGTGGCATCTTAGGCCTTCATTTAAGATTATAAAAGTTTTTGGCAATCATAGTGCCTTACAATAAAAAATTCTACTAATAATACCTTCTGAGGAGCTCCGCATTCCAAGTTCTTGGTAGTATAGATCCATCCATATGAGACAGCTTATAAGCTTCCTTTCCAACTATTGACACTACCTTGTAGGGTCCTTCCCAGTTAGGCATAAGCTTGCCCGATCATGCTTCTCCTTTGCCTACGTCGGCCTTTCTCAGCACTAGGTCATCAACCTTGAATTGCTTCATTCGCACCTTCCTGTTGTGGTAGGATGCCATCTACCTCTAATATACTTCTGCTCAGTATATTGCCTGCTCTCTTATTTCTTGTAAAAGATCATTAGAGAGCCTAATGTTTGCCTCATTCTCAGTTTCATTGAAATTAAGCCTCCTCTAGGTAGGCATTCCTACTTCGACTGGTACCATTGCATCCATTCCATAGGCAAGTCTAAATGGTGACTCCTTTGTGTCCTTCTTTGGGTTTGTTTTGTATGCCCATAAGACATTGTAGAGCTCTTCCACCCATTCTCCCTTCTTATCATCTAACCTTTTCTTTAAGCCATCCAGAATGGTTCGGTTGGTCACCTCTATGAGCCCTTTTATCTGTGGGTGTTGTACTGAAGTGAATTGTAGGTCGATCTGCAGACCTTTGTAAAACTCCCTAAACCTTTTACAGTCGAATTGTTTCCTATTATCTGTCACCAGTGTGTGTGGTATCCCAAACCTGCAAATCACCTCCCTCTTAAAAAACTTCTTGATCTTTGCTTTGGTGATAGTCGATACCGCTTTCGCTTCAACCCATTTGGTGAAATGATCAATAGCCACAATAAGAAATTTCCTTTGCCCAGATGCCATGGGGAAAGGTCCGAGGATGTCAATTCCCTACAATGTAAATGGCCAGGGGCTGCCTATTGCAGACATTGGATGAGCTAGGTTGTGACTTATCTTTGCAAATAGTTGGCGTTTATCGCATTCCTCCACCATTCTGGTTGCATCCTTCACAGTGGTAGGCCAATAATACCCTTGTAGCAAAGCCTTTCTCACCAGCGAGGCTAAGGCCTCATGAGACTCGTAAATCCCTTCATGTATCTCTTTTAACACCTGCTTCCCCTCTCTTATTGATAGGCATTGACACCATGGGTGTGTCAAGGACTTGAGATATAATGTCCCATCCCTATAGTGGTAAAGCGCTGCTTTCCTTTGCAACTTTTGAGCTTGCTTCCTATCCTCAGGCAACTCTCCCAACAACTTGTAACTTATGATGGGTTTCATCTAGGCTGCTGTCTCATCTTCTTCAATGTCCATCACCTCTACTTCTTTAGTGCTAGCCCATTGTATCTCTTCCCTTAGTGGAATTGAGAGGAAGCCTCCTTCCCTTCTGTTGTTGCCTTAGCCAATAGGTCTACCTCTTTATTTTCTTCCCTCGGGACTTGGCGCAGCTCGTAACTCCCTCTATTCTCCTTTAACCTCTCTAGTTGCTTCTTAACTTTGTCCAAGTAACTGACCATTCCTGGTTCCTTGGTGACATAGTTCCTTAACACTTGATTGACCACTAGTTGGGAATCGTTATGTATAATTACTAATTCTGCTCTTACTTTGTTTACCAGTGCCAATCCGGCTAGTAAAGCTTCGTACTCAGCCGCATTGTTAGTTACTTGAAATGATAACCTTATTGCATAAAGGATCTGAACTTTCCTCAGTCCCAGTAGTACTACTCCTGCCCCGGCTCTTGTCTCGCAGCTAGTACCGTCTACATACATTTCCCAACTCCTATCTTCCTTCTCATTCTCTACCACACTTTCATCCCCTTTCAGCTCTATCATGAAATCTGCCAGGGCTTGTGCTTTCATTGCCTTTCGTGGCTTATATCTCACATCATGTTCTCCTAGTTGCACCGACCAACTTACTAGCCTTCCTGAGGTCTCCGGCTTTTCCAATGCCCTTCTCAAAGGTGAGTCGGCTCTTACTACTATAGTGTAGGATGGGAAGTGGGCCTTGAGCCTTTTTTTCTACCTCCACTACTACAAGTGCCATTTTGTCAACTGTGGGGTATCTCAATTCTGCTCTTCAAAGTACCTTTTTAACATAATACACTAGCTTTTGTTCCCTCGAGTCTTCTCTTACTGGCACGCTTGCTATGGTCTTATTGGAGTAAGAGAGGTATAGGTAAAGCTTCTCAGTTGGCACCACCCTGCTTAGTAAGGGTGGAGAGGTGAGAAACTCCTTCAACTTCTCAAAAGCCTCCTAGCACTCCTGGGTCCACTCAAACTTCTTCACTTTCTTCAAAATCTTATAGAGTGGGAGGGATTTCATAGCGGTGCAAGATATAAACCTTCCCAAGGCTGTCACCCTTCCATTAAGCTTTTGCACTTCATTAATGTTTCTTATGGGTTGTAGATCCATTATTGCCTTTATCTTTTCTGGGTTTGCCTCAATACCCTTCTGTAACACCATGAAGCCTAGGAATTTACCAGCTTTGACTCTAAAAGTGCATTTGTCAGGATTAAGCTTCATGTTGAACTTATTAAGTACTGCAAATACCTTCCTTAAGTCTTCTAGGTGATCCTCCTCCTATTTGCTTTTGACTATCAAGTCATCTACATAGGCTTCCATACATCCTCCTAAAAAGTCTTGGAACATATAATCCATGAGCCTTTGGTATGTAGCCCCAGCATTCTTCAACCCAAAAGGCATCACCTTGTAACAATATGTCCCTTTGTTTATTACGAAAGCCGTTTTGCTTCTATCCTCCGCATCCATCATGACCTGGTGATACCCATTCTCCACATCCGCCATACTAAGGATCTCATGCCCTGCTGTAGAATCCACCAGCTGATCGATGGATGACAATAGGTAATTATCCTTTAGGTGAGCTTTGTTTAAATCTGTGAAGTCTACACACATTCTATACTTTCCATTGGCTTTCTTTATTAGCACCATATTGGCACACCATTCTGAGTGCCTTAACTCTTCTATGAAGCCAGCCTCTACAAGCTTATCCACCTCTTCCTTGACAATCCTTTGCCTTTTAGGGGCAAATTGTCTCTTTTTCTACGTCACTGGCCTGGCCTGCTGATCCACATTGAGTTTGTGAGTGATGATCGATGGATCTATCCCAATAATCTCCTTTGGGGTGTTTGCAAAGGTATATGTGTTTTCTAACAACAATCCTTTGGCTTCCTCTGCTATCCCTGTCTTCATGTCTCTTCCCACCTTCACCATTTTATCACCGTTCTTTAGGACTAGTGGGTCTGTCTCTTTTACAGGCTCCAACTTCCTCTCTTCCTTCGCAGGGAGAGGTATTTCTTCTATAGGCATTCCTTTTGCCTCCCCTCCTTCTGCTACCAGATAACATTGCTTAGCCATCTGTTGATTGCCCTTGACTGTCATGACTCCCTCTGGACTCGCCATCTTCATGGTTAAGTATCTTATACTTGTGACCGCTCCTGTGTCATAGAGGAATAGCCTCCTCAGGATGGCATTGTAGGCCAGCTTCATATCTACTATATTAAACAGTACTGTGGTTTTCTTATTTGGGCCTTCCTCCCTATCTCCGACTTCCATAGTGAGGGCGACAGTGCCTACAGGCTGGATTGGCATTCCTCCAAGACCTATCAAAGGCTTAGACACCTGCTTGAGGTCAGTTACCACTCCCTTCATGACCTTGAAGGCTTCAAATGTTAAAATGTTCACAACGCTTCCTTCATCTACCAGGAGCCGCTTAACCAAGAACTTCCTAAAGATTGCATTGATAACCAAAGCCTCGTTGTAAAGACCTGTCACATGTTTTCCATCTTCCACAGTAAATGTTATTGCTTACGAACCTTTACTAGTCTCGCCTATGTTCATGATTTCCTTCCTCTGCCTCTTCCTTACTGAACTGTTACTTGGTTCTCCCCCCACGATTACATGAATTACTACCAAGTCCTTCTCACCTTCGACTTTGGGTTGCCTCTTTCCATTTCCCTCTTTGCCTTCTCCCTTCTGGGTATCTCATCCCCTCTTTTCTCCTCCTACTACGAATCTTCTCAGCCTTCCATTCTGAATAAGGCGTTCAATCTTTTGCTTCAACTCTTAGCATGTTTCTGTTTCATGACCTACATCACCATGGAACCTACAATGCTTGTTCCTATCCCTCAAGGGGGCTGAAGCGGGATTGAGTTATCTAGGCCTCTGGTACTGCTCTCTCTTCTTTTTTATCCACATCAAAACATTCACCCTCAAGGTGTTAAGGGGTGTAAAGTTTCCCCTATTCCTGGGTCGGAGGTAATGCTCCCTTGGGGTGTCTCATCATACTTCCCTCCTCTCGGGCCTATCACCCCTTCGCCTATCAGCATCTTTTTTATCCATTCGTAAAACTTCATCCAAGTCAACGTACTTCTGTGCCTTAGACATAAGTTCTAAAAAGGAGGTTGGTTTGAGCGTAGCTAGCTTCTCCTGGAGCTTTGAGAAAGTTGTTCCCTTCCTGAAGGCATCAGCAGCTGTTTCAACATTAAGCTTGTCCACCAACATTGCTTCTCTAGTAAACCTCTCTACATAACTCCTCAGGGACTCCCCTTCCCTCTGTGTGCACCTATGTAGGTTACTAGACTTCTTGGTAGGTGGTATGTTTGTCAAGTATCTAGCTCTAAAGGCTGATGCTAGGTCATCAAAGAATGCGATAAACTCCCCCTCTAACTTGAGAAACCACTGTTGAGCAGACCCTGACAGCGTTGTTGGGATCACCCAATAAATTGTGGCATCATTCACGCCTTGCTGCAAAGACATGATCGTTATGAACTTTGCCATATGCTCCTTAGGGTTTCCTGACCCATCAAATGCCTCCATCTTCGGCATCTTCAGCTTATCTGGCAATGTCTCCGTCT
This sequence comes from Bocquillonia castaneifolia, assembly GCA_948193215.1. Taxonomy (NCBI): domain Eukaryota; kingdom Viridiplantae; phylum Streptophyta; class Magnoliopsida; order Malpighiales; family Euphorbiaceae; genus Bocquillonia; species Bocquillonia castaneifolia. The sequence continues at coordinate 8,298 of CANYLF010290761.1, forward strand.
GTATATGCCAGCTTAGTAGGCTCCTTGTGCCTCCCAGACAATCCTCTTCATATTCTCCCTCTTAAATTTTTTCATCATGTCCATGACTTTCCGTCCAAGCTCCTCATCATATCCATGTCCATATCCATCCCTCTTCCTCCGTGACAGGTGTAAAGCTGAGGAATCGGCCTCATCTTCCTTGATTTTACTGTCCTCCACTTTACCTTCCTTGGTCTGTTTTGGCAGGGCTTCTTTGGTGAGCTCCACTACCCACAGAGGTGTTTTTGGGTTAGGAACTCCTCCTCCACCTTGTCGTGTAGTGACTTGGTTACTTTCCAAGGTGTGTGGGTTTTGAGTCCCTGAAAGCATTCTCTCTCTTATCAGATTCATCATTTCCTGTAAAAACTCCTCCTCTGTAGCCTGAGGGTTCAGTTGATTTAGGAGGGCCCTGACAGTGGCGGAGGTAGTTGCTGTTTGGTGGTTTTCTGGGGAGAAAGGTTGCATCCGAATTAGTTCTAACACCCGAGATGGAGGTGGAGTCAACAAGGTTTGCTCAAGGGTTGGGAAGGTGGGGGACACCTCCTGGTCGAAAAGACCATTGTAAGTTCCATGTTGAAAATACAGTAAATGGCTGCTAACAGCCCTTTGGCTTCCTCCTATCCCTGCCATCATCATCATCGCTCAGGTGGTGGTTGCTCTACCTGGAATGACCAGGCCTGGTTCACTTGTGCCCGCTGTGCCGGTGAGGCCACCAGCTGCTAGTGTAGCGGCTGTGGTGCCTCTACCGGCACTTATTAGAACCTGCCCCGAGTGAGCGACGCCTGCTGCTGGTGTTGTTCCTGCCCCTATAGACAGTGTTTCGCCCTCCGTACTCATCTCTGAAGGTCTAACTTGTTCTATCCACGCTCACCGCACCAATGATGGATCGAGTCCTGATCCAACTGCTTCGGTATAGGTTCACCGGGTTGTACTATCTCTGCACAGTCACGTAAAGGCCTCAGAGGTGGGGTGTCATCCCCGTAAACTTTCCGATGCCTAAGTCAGTAAGAGTATTTGCTAGGTAAAGTGTATAAAGGGTTAAGTGAGATCAATATTACCTTCCCTGGAGGGTCCCCGTTGGCATATATAGTGCTAGGGTTAGGGCAACCCCGATGTTCCTCTCGAGGGTAGCTTTCCAATCCTGCCCCTGGGAGGGGCGAGATGGCCTGCCAAGGCCCAAGGCAATGGTAAACCATCAATAGTGTATTAATAATTTTCTTAATTTGTGTATTTTGTGTAAAGGCGACAGGTAAACATGACCAGAGGGAGTATTTGTTTTAACATAGAATTATCATTGCCCATTTAACTCATTGTCCTATTAAACTTCTTTTTATCTTTATTAGCAAGTCTCTAATGACTTCTCTTTGTAAATAAATAAAAAAAATCACTAGAGATTTATTCTTAAATATCTGATTTTAATGTTTTTTTTTACCACTATTCAACTGTTTTAGGACCGCCACTTGAGATAAAGATTGCGTCTCAAGATACATGAGAAATAATTATTAGTGAAAACTTGATACTTGATAGCTTGATGAGCCTTGAATGATAGCTCAATACAGAATTGGCGATTGCTAATTTGGTGGAGCTTGGTGGACTAGAATGATTGATTCTTCAGCAACCCCAACTGATGATTTTAATAGCAATAACTTTTTAGTCCATTGTATTAGAGGCACGTTAATCTCAGTTCACTCGCTAATCATCCTCAAAGCAACATTCTTGCAATATTGAAATGTTTTGCTTAACCTTTTCTGTTAATAGGAAAAGGATTAAAAAAAAAAAAAGACAAATGAAATGGTATGAGAAGGTTGGGGAGGCAAGTAAATTTGATGACAAAATTAAAACGAAAAGCTACTTTTTGTACGGATATGTATTTTTTTTTATATACAGGTATTGCCTACGGTAGTATCCCAAATCCTTTAAATCCAGACTAATCCACTGTGAGTGAGTCAACATCCAGCTATAATGACCCATTTGAGCCCCTTCCCCTCTCCCAGCAAAGGTGAGGCTTGAACTCAAGCCCTCTCCTTGAAATCATAAGGACTTTATCAACTGTACTAACCTTTGCTAGTGCGGATACGTATAGTTATTCATTTGTTTTACTCTTACAAGATTTTATATTAAAAATTTTAAGACTGATCTTTTTTTTAAGCTGAGTGAAGTTGCTATAGATAATTAATCTTATATTATTGTTTTAGATTAGAAGTATTTTATTTTATAGATATTTTATAGTTTTTTAAAGAAGATATTATATATATATAGTTATCTATGAAAAAAAAAAACTTAATTTTTGTTCTTCTTAAGATGATTAAAGAAAAAAAAATAAAAACTGAATTTAATTAAATTACCCTTAAAAAGTCAAATAATATAGCAGTAATGAATATAATAAAGGATAAAAGAAATAAGAGCAAATATATATGGTAGAAGTATATATATATATATATATATATATATCATGAATATTTGAGAATAATAATTAATTCCAAAATTAAAGAAATAAATTTATAAATATTGTGAAACAAATGAAGTGGGTGTGTCATTTTCAATTGCACTAAAAGTTCTAGCATGATTTGCAAATGGATGAAGATTTAATTGGACGGTTATAATTATTTATAAGATGTGATGAAGTGGAGAAACTATTGTGACTAGGATTTCTATTAGCATAATCATATTTAAAATTGAAATGGGGGCAAGAAGTGCTTTAGGAAATGCCAAGTCTTTGTAGGTTTTGTAGTAGAGAAGATGATTATGAAGAAAGAGGGGTGGCCAAGAAAGTGAGTCCACTTAGAGGCACTTTGTTTCATGGATTGGGATATTCATTCATATAATGAACATGATTTTTTTATCAACCACCCATAAAACATATAGAAAGATTTAATTAAACCCTCAAGGAGTATAATTTAGAGAGAAAAAACAAGGAGAAAATCCATAAAAGTGGTCTAGTTGGGTTCACCTATTGACCTTTAAACAAATTCCAGCTGTCTGTGGGCATTATCTCCACTTCCCTAACAATTTAATTACCCATTGATTAGGCACTTTCAAGTTTCAACTATTCTGATTTTCCTTAATTTTTACAAGATATTGATGGAGAAAGATGGGGAACCATTTCATCAAGGATAAATAGTTAAATTAAGGTGTAGTGGGTTTTGAGGCTAAAAATACCTTGTCCACATATAAAGCTTTAATTTTTTCGAAAAATTATCCAATATTTAGCATATGGACACTACATTCCTTCACCAGCCAATCGGAAAATAAATTTATAATGCATCAATTAGCAAGAATTATGGTGATAATTTTCCTTTTATTTATTACTAGTCGATTTCCTGCGCTTCGCGCAGAAATTATTAAATTTTTTAATAAAAATATTTAAAGCAAATTAATTGGTATTAATATAATATAATACAATTAAAATTTTTAATTTACAATCATAAATTTATAAAAAAAATGATATTGGTTTTTTATTTTATTAAAAAACATATATAATCAAGAAAAAAGTAATTTATTTTTAAATTTAATCAATCAATTATATTCAGTTTTATAGGATTATAAAATTAATTAAATCTATTTTGAAATCATTATTAGTTTTATATTTTTTTATTAAATTAAAAAAACTTATAAAGTTTAATAAAAGATCCAAAAAATTTACTATCCTTTTGAGCCGACCTCTCCTTGATCATAAATAAAATGTAAAATTATTATAGAATCAAAATAACATTTTATTTGATTATTACTATAAAATATGTTTTTAAGTCATTCTCAATTTTTTAAATGTTTTTTACTCTTAATTTATAAGTTTTAATATGTATTTAAAAAAATCATAAAATTTAATAAAAAGTGTCGAACTTCTAATGTTTATTTGAGCCTACATCTCCTTGGTCATACCTAAAATATTAAATCAACAGTCTTTCATAGAATGAAAACGATAAAAAAAATAAAATAATTCATGACTTGCAACTCCACATATTGCAATATCCGCCTTTCCAATCCTGTCATCTCATCGAAATATTTCTTCTGATCCGATCTTTTGGCAATGACATGTTCTCATATGGTTTCAAGAATTTACAAAGTGTCATTTACTGCCTTCTCTTGGTCTTCTCCATCCCTTAAAAATCTTTCATATATTTGTCAAAAATATTTTGAAAAACATATATAAAAAAGATGGCTTGAAGATCAAGTATGTAAATTAATATTATATACATTGAACTTGATTAAATGTTGCACATCACACTAAGATTCATGAACTTAATTACCTAGATTACACATCATTCCAAGATTAATGAATTTACTATTTGACATTATTTTCAATAAAATTATTTAATTAAATTTTTCCTTAATTGTTGTTCAATGAATCAAGTTTTTTTAAATACCATTAGAAAATTTCTTCTAATTCTCTTCATCATTTTTTCTTTTAACTTTTTTCGTTAATCCATAGATTTATCACAAAAATTCAAGGGGAGTATATATAAGGAAGATAACTTGAACAACAGACTAAGTTACTTGTACAACACACCAAGTTTCACAAATTTTTATAAACAACATTTACTACTTGAAACGATTTTCAATAAAAATTATTTAATTAATTTCTTATTATTAATTGATGTTTAATGAATCAAGTCTTACTTATCTTGAATCATTGAATTATATATATATTTTTATAAAACCTAAAAAAATAAACACATTTTAGATATAATTATTTGAATATGTAATTTTGATTATAAAATTTACAATAATATGATAATTATAATTATGCTATTTATATCAAAAATCAT
>CANYLF010290803.1:0-16914 GCA_948193215.1 Bocquillonia castaneifolia
TCCATTTCACATTCTCAAGCCACATCAAACAAATTATCACTTTCAATATCATCACTTATCAATTTCACACATTCCAAACACATTCTCATAACACAAATCAATCCAATATTCACAATCAATTTCATCTCAATTAATCATTTACTCATACCATAATCTCACTTCATAATCTTTCACAATTAATTTCACTATCATTCAACCATTTCACAGTCTTCAAACATAACAATGATTCCACTCATCCACTCATCAAATATCACTATAGAAATTAATCAATTCAACTAAAACACACAAGTAAATCATATAATTAGTATTAATATAAATCATATAATTAGTATTAATAGCTATTTACTTACAACACATGGAGAACACCAATTAAACCTCTTTTCTTCAATCCCCTTTGCCTTTGAAACCCCCCTAAACACAATTATCCATCCAAATAAATAATTCAATACCAAAATATACAATTACTACTCAATAATCTCTTCTAAAAACATTAATTACATGTTTATACAATTCTAATCAAAAACCCCCAAAATTTCTCTCAAAACCTAACTCCCAAATCCATAAACAAATCAATTAATATCAATTAACAACAATTAATTAAAGAAAACTTACCAATTAATAAACTTCTTCTCAACCTCTTCTTCCTTCCCCCTTCTTTTCTTCTTCTTTTCCTCTTCTTTTTCTCTCTACCCATTCTCTACAAAATTCACTAACTTCCCCAAGACCAAACCCCTTCTTATCCTCTCAAAAATTCATTTTTCTTTTATTAATATAATTTAAAATTTTTCTATTGGTTGTTTTAAAGATAATCTTTGACTTTTTAGCCAAATTAAAGAAAACTTACAATTCCACCCTTAAACAATCTAACATTACCAATAACATCCTCACAACTATTATTATCAACAATTAGACCCCTCATGCACATGAAATGAATTAATAATCTACAATTAACAAAAATTAACCATAATAATGATGCTAATTAAATACTAATGCATATAATTAATCTTGAGGATGTTACATATTAGACTTTGAGTATCGAATTCAATTAAGAACACCCCTTTAACATACCCAAATTATAATCAAAGTAATCGTTAACTTTAGCATCAAAAGAAATATATGCTTAAATTACAACCTAAGAAATCCATTGCTTTGTCATCATGTGATGAAAACATTCCTTAGCTTTCTTGTAGTATAAATATGCGTGCAATGGACCAAATTGTTATCCTACAATATACAAACCCTTTTGATATACTCTAACTTCTTTCATTTTTCATCAATCAACTGCTTTGTTTTAATTCAAAACACCCTTCACATTTCAATCTCACCTTTCTATTTCTTTTTACTAGTTACTCATTTTAACCTTTTGAATATGCCTATGGCTGATGCACTTATTTCCAAAGTATTAAACCTCATGACTTCTGTCATTTCCAGCCAAATAGAGCAGGAGGTGAAGCTTGTTGTTGGTGTCAAGCAAGAGGTCAAAAATGCTTACCAACAATCTCCAGTCCATCCAGGCTGTGCTCATTGATATAGAGAAAAGGCAATTGAAGGAGGAAACTGTAAAAGTTTGGCTACACAGGCTAAAATACATATTGTATGACATTGACGATGTGTTGGATGAGTGGAGCACTGAAATTCTGAAATCAAAAATTGAGGGAGATCATTATGAATATGCTTAAAAGCCTAAAGAGACTAAAGCTCAAAGGCCTAAAAAGACTAAGGTATGGTCTTTTGTCTTATCTTTTTGCTTTTGTTCTCGTGAAGCGGGTTTTCATGAAGTTGTTTTTCGTCATGATATTGCTATAAAGGTAAAAGAATTAAATGAAAGTCTAGATGTGATTAGAGAAAGATAGGTATAGCTTTCTCTTAATAAAAGACAATGAGAAAGTCGAAAGAGTTATGACTAACTCTATTGTCAATATAATAGAGGTTCAACATAGAGAGGATGATGAAAATGCAATCCTAAACTTGCTGTTGGCTGAGAGTAAAAGGAACCTTAATTCATGTCATCTCTATAGTAGGGATGGGAGGGATCGAAAAAATAACTCTTGCCAAACTAGTTTTTAATGAAGATAGTGCAAAAGCCCATTTTGATAAAACAATATGGGTTTGTGTGTTCGATCCTTTCGATGAGGTTAGAATCGCTAAGGCAATCCTTGAATGTCTTTCAGAAAATGCCTCAAGTTTTGTTGAATTGCAAAGATAGTGCAAGAGATTCAAAAACATCCTGAGGCAAAGAGGTTTTTACTAATTTTGGATGATGTCTAGAATGAAAATTCTGCAAAGTGGGAAAGTGTAGAACAATATCTCAAGTGTGGCTTACCAGGTAGTAAAATTTTGGTAACCACATGCAATGAGAATGTTGCAAGAGTGATGGGTTGTCGAGACATAATCCGACTTGGATTATTGTCTAATGAGGAATGTTGGTCCATATTTAGTCAAATTGTGTCTTCTGAGAGTGGAATAAATCCCAATTGGAGACTAGAGGAAATAGGTAGAAAAACTGTTGATAGATGTAAGGGATTACCTCTTGTTGTAAAGATAATAGCAGGTCTTTTAAGGTTCAAAGAGTCAATAGAAGAGTGGCAAAGTGTGTTAGATAGTGAATTTTGGGAGCTAGAGAAATTAGAAAGAGAGGTTTTAGCTCCATTGTGGTTAAGTTATTATGACTTACCCTTTACTTTGAAACAATGCTTCTTGTATTGTGTCCTCTTTCCTAAGGACTATAAAATGAGTAAAAATGAATTGATAGAAATGTGGATGAGTCAAGGTTATCTGAAGGCAACACAAAGTAAGGATATGGAGATAGTTGGGGATGAATACTTTCAAAATTTATGTTTGTGCTCTTTTTTTCAAGTTGTTGAAAATGATAGAGATGACCGTAGCAATATGTTGTGTAAAATGCATGATATAGTTCATTATTTTGCTCAGTCTCTTGTAAAAAATAAAGAATGTTGTAGCTTAGATAAGTGATAATAGAGCAACACAATGGGTAGATTTTAATAATAGTGAAATACATCATATAGGGCTTACGGGTAGGGGATGGGCTTCATTTGATTATTTGTTTTCTACAAATGCAAAGTTACGTACTCTCATTTTTCGAAATGGGGGATTTTCAATGTTCGGAATCGTCTTACCTCATATAGTCTGCCAATTAACTTGTTTGAGATCATTAAGTTTGAGAGATTATGGAATTAGAGAAATCCCATGCAATATAAGCAGACCGATTCATTTGAGGCAGCTCGACTTGTCTTGTAATGATGAATCAGAGGAGTTGCCTGAAACGATATGTAAATTATATAATTTGCAAACCTTAGATATTAATTGTTGTATGAGTTTGAAATGTTTACCTAGTGGAATCGAAAAACTTATCAATTTGAGACATTATAATTTTTGTAATAAGAAGTGTTTGGTGCCAAAAGAAATTTTGAAGCTAAGGAATCTCCGGAGATTAAGCAGGATTAACATTGGAGTAGAAAAAAGATATTTATCTCTTATTATAGATTTAAAAATCCTGAATCAGCTTGGTGGAACTACAATGATAAAATGGAGAGGACGACTCGTGACAGTAGAAAAAATGAATCTCACTGATTGTCAGTTAATTTTTTTAACTAAAGAATATGATCAAAGGATTTGAAAGAAAATGATAAAGAGATATTGGAAGCTTTGGAATTAACAAATGTGAAATATTTAAAAATCCATAATTACCAAGGCATCACTTTGCGTACTCCAAGTTAGATAATCTCATTGAGTTTTCTTGCAATGCTTGAACTGTAGAATTAGGGAAATTGTGAGCAGTTGCCTTATTCATTGGGAAAATTGCCTTCCCTTGAATATCTGAAATTTAGTAGTTTTTCTAATTTGAAAAAAGTTTGAGTATAGTTTTATGGAATGATAGATGATGGTGGTAATGATGCTTCTCCAATTACAAAAGTATTTCCCAAATTGATAGAATTGGTATTCTATGATATAAAAGAATGGGAAGAGTGGAATGGATTGGATGATGAAGATGATAATACCAGACTTGGACAAGTAATTATGTACATAGGTCCGGCCCGGCCCGGTCCGAGCCCGATTTTATCCCGCCTTTTATTGGGCGGGCCGGGTATATATAGTGAAGCCTGCCCGGGCCTGAATTATAATATAATAATAGAAATAAATAGAAAATATAATAGAAACTAAAATATAGCAGGAATAATAAATGAATAATTAATAAAATTTAATTAATAAAATAATAAAATTAAAATGAATTTTAATATTACTAACTCTAATGATGTTTCTATTGAATTTTTTCCCTTTTACTTTGAAATTAAGGATATCCACACGAAGAATTTGCTGTTCAGAGGCCTGAATGAAAATGGTTTTTGTTCTCTTTTTCTCAATCCACCATGCAAAATCACCAAACCAAAGCTTGCTTTGTCTACCTCTCTTTCAACTTGGCATTGTCGACTTGCCCATGCTTTCAATCGCACTGTTCAATCTATTTTACAGTCATCTAATATTGCTTATGAGTCATCTAAAGTTCATAGTTTATGTGATTCTTGTAGTAGTGTTAAGAGTCATAAATTGCCCTTTTCTTTATATACTTCTGTTTCTCAAGATCCATTAGATTTAATCTATTCAATTTTATGGGGTCTTGCCCCTGAACCTTCTGTTGATGGTTTTCGTTATTATGTTTTGTTTTTAGATCATTATAGTCATTATTGTTGGATTTATTATATTTGAAATAAATCGGATGTGCTTTCTATTTTTATCAAGTTTCGTCATGTTGTGGAAAAATATTTTGGTTGCTCAATCAAGGTTTTTCAATCTGATTAGGGGGGGTAGTTTCAAGCCCTCACATCTTTATTTTGTTGAAAATGGCATCGCTCATTGGAATGCTTGCCCTAAGACACCTGCACAAAATGGAAATGCTGAGAGAAAACATCGGCATATAGTTGAAAATGGTCTTACTTTACTTCATGATTCTTTGGTTCCAAAAAAATATTGGACGTATGCCTTTGATACTGCTCTACATGTTATTAATCGTCTGCCTACTTCTGTTTTAAATGGTGTTTCTTCTTACTTTAAATTTTAATTCTCTTCCTAACTATCATGATTTGAAGGTATTTGGCTGTCTTTGTCACCCCTGGCTTAAACCGTATGCCACTAATAAATTTTTTGATAAATCTACTAAGTGCGTTTTTCTTGGGTATAGTAAGCTTTATAAGGATTATATTTGTTTGGATTTTTCTTCTCGAAAATTTTTTTATTCACGCCATGTTTTTTTTGATGAGCAGGTTTTTCCTTTTTTCTAAGTTATTAAGAGGTGATGAGTTGCCCAAGTGTTCCTCCTCGGCTCTAATTTTCATCAATCCTAATTTACTTTCTTCTTCTCCTGAACATCCGAGCTGTTCACCTCCATCATCCAAACATGCCTCACCACCACCCGAACCTACTAGGCCTTCCTCTACTATCTCTTCCTCCGAACTTTCCTCTTCACCACCAGCCTCACCATCCATCAAACCAGCCTTGCTCTCTTCCCCTGGCCTTCCATTGGTTGTGGATCTTACCTGTTACAACAAGGTTTTTCCATCGTCCTCTCGTGTAGTTACCCATTCTCAAGCTGGAAAGTTGAAACCTCGACTTTTTCTGACCCTGTCCTATGACAATATTGAACTACCTTGTTAGCGTGAGGCAATGGATAGTGAATTGCAAGCTTTTCATCAAAACGGGACTTAGGAATTAGTTCCTGCCACCTTTTTTCAAAATGTCATCTAGTGTAAATGGGTTTTCTGTATCAAACGGAACATTGATGGCTCCGTGGATCGTTACAACTCTCGGTTAGTAGCTAAAGGTTACCACCAACGGCCAAGAGTGGATTTCTTAGAAACATACAGTCTAGTGGTCAAACTTGCAACTATTCAACTTATTTTATCTCATGCTGTTACTAATTATTAGGAAATGCGGCAATAAGACATCTCCAATGCCTTTCTCAATGGCTCTTTGCAGGAAGATGTTTCTATGGCTCAACTGCTTGGATATGTTGATTCCTCTCGGCCTACCCATGTTTGCAAGCTTCGACGGTCACTTTATGGTCTTCACCAAGCTCCTCGTCAATGGTATTTGTGTCTCTTTCAAGCTCTAATTAAACTCGGGTTTACATCCTCAAAGACCGACAACTCTCTCTATTTTTATAGTGCTAATGGTATTCGGGCTTATATACTTGTTTATGTCGACGACATAATTGTTACTGGTAGCAGTGCTTCTTTTATTCGACAACTTGTTACTTCCCTCAGTACCTCTTTTAAATTAAAAGATTTGGGGCCTCTCTATTATTTCCATGGTGTGGAGGTCTCGATTTTAGGTAATGGGATTCATCTCAAACAATCCAGGTACATTTGTGACTTATTATCTAAAGCAAATATGGAACTTGCTAACTTTGTATCCACTCCCTCTTGTCCTAAAGACAAGCTTGTCTCATCAACTTCAGATTTATTTGAGGATGGCACTTTATATCGCAGCATAGTGGGAGGCCTAAAATATTTATCATTGACGAGGCCGGACATTTCTTATTCAGTAAATAAGGTCTCTCAGTTTATGCACTCTCCTTCCTAACATTCATTTGGCAGCCGTTAAGAGGATTTTACGGTACTTACCTGGTACTCTCCATCATGGTATTTGCATTATGCCAGCTTCTTCCTCCTTGATTAATGTTTATAGTGACTCTGACTAGGCTAGTTCTTTGGATGATCGCAAGTCCACCTCGGGTTATTGTATTTTTGTTGGTCCTAATTTAATCTCATGGGGTATGAAGAAGCAACGTATCGTTGCTAAATCATCAACTGAGGCTGAGTACCGGGCCATTGCAAATGCTATCTAAGAACTCCAGTAGGTCCTTTCTTTGCTTTGTGAAATAGGACAGCCATCCCCCGCTCCTCCCCTTCTATGGTGTGACAATCTTGGTGCTACCTATCTCACTAACACTCCTATTTTTCATCCTCATTCTAAACATCTTGAGATTGATTATCATTTTGTTCGTGACCTTGTTAGTAAGAAATTACTTGATGTTCGTCACATCTCTTCTCGAGATCAAATTGCCGATATTATGACCAACCCTCTGTTTCGTGACTCGTTTCTTTCTTTACGGTCCAAGTTGACCATCGCTGAATACGATGCTCAATTTACGGGAGGGTGATAAGGTAAATTCCTATTGGTTTAGGTTTATTTGTATTAGGTCTTCTAGAGAACACATATGCTGTTACAATTTGCTTGGCCGTTAATTTGTATTTCTTGGCCGTCAAGTTGCACTTATTACTTTCCTTGTTTATTGTTGTATACTGCGTATATAAATTGTACTCAATTCATCAAAGTAATACAAGTGATAATTATTCAGTCCATTTAAACGTTATACCTATAGTGTCAAGTATGAAAAATATTTTCCTTTTTACAGCCAAAAAGTCCCCTTGTGCGTGATACCTAACGGAGTATGCAGGTCAAGTAGCTAGGCAATGATCAAAGCTGTTCTCTCAGCCATCCCTAACACGTCCTTTTGGAATGCTACAAAAATTGTTCTCGCTATTCCATTATGGAAAAGCATTAATTAGCATCTGGATTCCATTCCAAAGATTAAATTATTTCTTTGGAGATGTTGCATCAATACCTTGTCTACTAGAGAAATTTTGTATAAAAGGCCTTTAGTTGAATCAAACTTTTATTCTATATGTTATAGGAGGTTTAGAATGTTGAACATCTTGAGATTAATTTATTCTCTATGTTTAGGTTCAATCCCTCTTGTATCTTCTTTTTTTTTGCTTGGTGCTTATAATTTAATTTATGTATCTAAATTTTTTATAAATATTTATTAAATTACAATAAATTCATATTTAATATTTTATTTGTTTTAATTCCATCAACATTTAGTCCATCCTTTTTGTTAGTCAATCCGTCAAAAGACTAAAATTAGTTAAAATAGAGTTTCATTTAATATTTAAATTTAACTTTTGACATCTACAATAAATTTTTTAGTTTTTCATTAATTAATTTTAACTAAATTACAAATTACCTCAAAAAATAATTGAGTTTGATAAACCAAATATGCTCTATAATAAATAATAATTAATTAATATTTTTCTTACTCTAGTGTTTGATAAAATTGAGAATTAAATGCTGAAAAATTAAATACTAAATTTTAAGTGTTGAATATGATAAATATTGAAAATTTTAAATGTAAGAATTCAATAATTCGTTTGGTAAATTTAGTTATTGAAAATATTATATCTTCATTAAATATTTTTAATTTTAACTAAATTGGGAACTAATAAGTTAAAAGTATTTACACTAGTGCTTTGTGCCCATGAAACCAAACGTTGAACTTTCGGCCTTGTGTTTTGTCCTAGTTAGACAAAATGACGTGTTTTCCAACCAACACGCACGTTGGAAATATTTTTTTTTTCCGCCATGATTGAAATTTGAAAGAGAAAGGGCAACCGATTTGTACACTGGCAATTTCTCTCCATTTCATGATTAATCAACTGCGTTTTCTAAATCCAAATTACCCTTCACATTCCAATCTCACCTAATCACTTGCTACTGATAATTTTTTCTACTGTTGAACATGGCTGTGGCTGATGTACTTGTTTCCAAAGTACTAGACCTCCTGACTTCGGTCCTTTTTAACGAGATAGAGCAGAAGGTGAAGCTTGTTGTTGGTGTCGATGAAGAGGTCAAAATGTTTACCAGCAATCTCGAGTCCATCCGGGCTGTGCTCATTGATGCAGAGAAAAGGCAGCTGAAGGAGGAAACTGTAAAGCTCTGGCTACAGAGGCTAAAAGAGATATCGTATGACATTGATGATGTGTTGGACGAGTGGAGCACTGAGATTCTGAGATCAAAAATTGAGGGAGATGAACATGTATATGATCAAAAGCTTAAAAGTACTAAGGTATGGTCTTTTGTCTTATCTTTTTGCTCTTGTTTTGGTGATGTTGGTTTCCGCCATGATATTGCTGTCAAGATAAAGGAGCTGAATGGAAGGCTAGATGAGGTTGCTAAAGAGAAAGAGAGGTATAACTTTCTCTTAGTGAAAGACAATGAAAAAGCTGAAAGAGTTACGACTACCTCTGTTGTCGATTTAACTGAGGTGAAAGGCAGAAATGATGATCAAAATGCAGTCCGAAACTTATTGTTCGCTGAAAGTAGAAGGAACCCTCATGTGATCTCTTTAGTAGGGATGGGAGGGATTGGAAAAACAACTCTTGCCAAATTATTCTTTAATGAAAGTAGTGTAAAGGCTCGTTTTGATAAAACAATATGGGTTTGTGTCTCAGATTCTTTTGATGAGATTAGGATTGGTAAGGCAATTCTTGAATCTGTCTCAAAATCTGCCACAAATTATGTTGAATTGCAAAACATAGTGCAGGAGATTCAAGATCACATTGGGGCAAAGAGAGTTTTACTTGTTTTGGATGATGTCTGGAATGAAAATTCCACGAAATGGGCACAAGTAGAACAATTTCTCAAGTGTAGTTCACCGGGGAGTAAAATTTTGGTAACTACACGCAATGAGAATGTTGCAAGAGTTATGGGTTGTAGAGATGTAATCCGACTAGAAATATTGTCGAATGAGGAATGTTGGTCCATCTTTAGCCAAATTGTATTCTTGGAAAGTGGAATAGAGCACAGTATTTGTTTAGAGGAAATTGGTAGAAAAATTGTTGATAGGTGTAAGGGCTTACCTCTTGCTGTGAAGGCAATAGCAGGTCTTTTAAGGTTCAAAGAATCTATAGGAGAGTGGCAAAGGGTCTTAGATAGTGAATTGTGGGAAATAGAGGAAGTAGAAAGAGAGGTTTTAGCCCCATTGTGGTTAAGTTATTATGACTTATCATCTGCAATGAAACAATGCCTCTTGTCATGTGTCATAGTCTACAAGGACTGTCTTATGACTAAAAATCAAATGATAGGGGTGTGGATGAGTCAAGGTTATCTTAGGGCAACAGGAAGTAAGGATATGCAGATGGTAGGGGATGAGTATTTTCAAAATTTAGCTATGCGCTCTTTCTTCCATGAATTGGAAGAAGATTTAAGTGACCAGAGCAATGTGTTTTGTAAGATGCATGATGTAGTCTACGATTTTGCTCAATCTCTCATGAAGAATAAAGAATGTTTGAATATACATGTTTATGATTCTAAAAGGCAAGGTTTAGATTTTAATAATTATAGTGCAGTGCGTCTTGCAGGAGTCATACTAGGGGATCCTTTACCTAGTTCCTTCTACAATTTAACAAAGTTACGCAGTCTCTTTGTTACGTGTTATATCAAGAAGTTAAAGGGTAGATTTGGCTTACCTCATATATTTAATAAATTAATTTTTTTAAGATCATTAAGTTTGAGATTTTGTGACATTAGAGAAATCCCATCCAATATAAGTAAATTGATTCTTTTGAGGCATCTTGATTTGTCTTCAAATGAAGAATTAGAACAGTTGCCTGAAACAATATGTAAATTATATAATTTGCAAACATTGAATGTAGATTGGTGTTTTAGTCTAAAATCCTTACCAAAAGGAATAGGAAGACTTGTCAATTTGAGGTGTTTGTATAATAAGTCATGTTTTAGATGTTTGTTGCCAAAAGAAATTGAGAGGCTAAGTGGTCTTAGGAGATTAAGCTGCATTAACATTGGAGAAGAAGAAGGATATTTAACATCTCTTAAGTATGTAACAAACTTCAGTCAACTCAGTGGATTATTGTGGATAAGATGGATAAGACAACATGTGAGAGATATAGATGTAGAAGAAGCAAAGGAGTTACAGTTAAAGGAAAGAAGGAATCTCACTCATTTGACTCTATGTTTTAGCAGTGAAGGAGGAGGAGAATGGAGGAAAGAAGAAGATGGAGACTTATTGGAAGCTTTAGAGCCCTCTCCAACTAATTTGAAAACTTTAGATATCCGTTTTTACCAGGGCACCAATAGAATGAGGGGCGGTCCGAGTTGGTTAAGGTGGCTGAGTTTTCTTAAGAAGCTTTATCTGCATACATGGACAAACTGTGAGCAATTGCCTCGTTCATTGGGAAAATTGCCTTCCCTTGAATCTCTTTTAATCTACAAGTTAATAAGTTTAAAAAAAGTTGGAATTGAGTTTTACGAAATGATGGGTGACCATGATGATAATGAGACTGCTGAAATAACAATATTCCCCAAATTGATAAACTTGGAGTTCTGGAATATGGAAGAATGGGAAGACTGGAAGGAATTAGAAGAAGAAGAAGAAGATGGAATTGATATGAATAAAAAGAGAAATAAAAATAGAATAGTAATAATGCCATTGCTTCGCTCTTTGACTGTTAAACACTGTCCAAAGTTGAAGGCATTGCCGCTTTACATACTCCAAAAAACTTCACTCAAACTTGAGATATGGAACTGTCCAATGCTGCAACAGCAAACACTTGATCAATGATTGATAGAAGATTCTAAAGGTGATGTTATTGTACTATTCTCTATATGCCCCTTTCATTATGAAAGTTTTGAACTTTAAATTTTCCTTATTCTTAATTTTACTTCCTTTTTAATGATAATAGTCTTTGATTTTGATGATCACAGTAATTGTTGACTGGTTTTTGTGGTTTTATTAAAGTCACTTAAATTAAGTCTTGATATTATGCTCCAGAAATTCTTGTCTGCCGCTTAATTTTTGCATATTTTGGTTATTTAAATTTTTTCCTAAACAGAGTTGCCTATATAATTCAAGTGTGTAAACTTCTTGTTAAACTAACTAATTTTATTGACAATTTGACGATGTTCATGAATTTGTTTACGAATACTATTTTGTTTAACGCAAATTCACCGATAATCTTGTTTTTTTAGTATCAAATGAATTTGTTTGCTTTATGATGTTTATGATTTGTTTCTGTTTAATTTCAACAGGGCCTGGTCTGAGGAGTCTCCTATAAGATACATTTTCATCATCAAGTGATTTTCCCATTGTAAGTTTTCAATTCCTACATGCTATAACACCGTTCTGTTCTTAGTTCTTGCTCATCTTTAATCATGAAAAATTTTACAATTAAATTTTTGTATTTAAAATTTGTATAACATAAAAGCTTAAGTATAATGAAAAAACATATTATATAGAATCTGCTACATGATTGATGTATGTCTGCACATAAATCTTTTATATAGAAGAAATACTCACTCTGTTTCAAAATAATTTTCAAAGAGTAATTATATATTAATAATAGTTATTTGCCACTACATTTATCATCTTTCTGTTTCTTTTTTTTTTGATAAATCTACTAAGTGCGTTGATTATGTGAATTGCCACAATATTGAGCCTATTTTAGCCAATTTTTGCATTTTCCCGTCTTTCTACCCTTGAGGTGCACTTATGATTTTTAATTTGTAAAACAATTTGATTTGTGAAGTAACTTTGAGAATTCTTGAGTATTCTTTGATTAAGTTTGTCAAGCATTTAAGTTGTGGAGATGGATGTTGAAAAAATTTTGAAAAAAAATGGTTAAAAGAATTGAATTGGAAAATAAAGAGAAAAGGTTGTTGTGAAGTTGAATGAAAATGCAAGTAAATAAGTTCAAAGAACTTAATATTTTGTGCATTGATTGATTTGGCAAAAGTGAGTTGTTGGAATTACTCAGGGTTTTAAGATAAATAATTTTTACCTCACAATTTCATTGTTTTTATTTTGATTAAGTGCATTTCTTTTAGCCTAATTCATCAATTTCTTTTCTAAATCCTACCCTACCTAAGCACATTACAATCAATTCAAATACCTTTTGATTTCTGTTTCTAATAAAATTCAGTGGAGGACTTTTGATTAAAAAGCAAGCTTATGCTTGAATTCTTCCTTGTAATGATTGAGAGTAAATACTTAATCCCTAAACACATGAGAGTAATTGAGAGATTGAAAGAGTGTTGGGTTTTTGTGTTTTAATTGGAATTACAATTTGATTGGTTTGACTTGAATTTGGTTTAGTAAGCTTGAAATTTAATACTACCTTTAGATTTAGTAATTTGAATCATTATGAGTAAGGTAATAATTTTTATAATGATGTCTTGAGTTGCAATATTATGGGATTCAATTTGATGATTTAAGTGTTGATTAATTTTGCTTGAGGACAGGGAAAAGCTCAATTGTGGGTGAATTTGATAATCGGTTTTTATTCATTAGTTCTTTATGGGTTTTAATTCAATTTCTTCCCAATTTGAGTGGTTTTATCACTTATTTTGTTATATTTTATAAATCTGCAGTGTTAGAAACGTATGGGATGAAACCATGATGAATTCGGAGTCAAATCGAGGTCAAACCGGCCGTTTTAAGCTTGAACTAGACCAAACCGCGGAGCAAATTTGCTCTGGTTTAGAATCAGGTTGGTCCGGTCCAACCAGAATTTTTCTCCCCAAGAACCAGAGAACAATCGGACCTGAACTGGACCAGCCATGTCTGGTTGAACCAGAAACTGTGGAGCAAAGGACTTGACTGGATCTAAACCGGACCAAACCCAGTGGTCCGGTTCAGTTAATTTCAGCGGTTTTAAGCGATTTTTGGACAATTTTTGGGGTATTTTTGTCCGATTTTGAGTGCTTCCTAGGGTATTTTTAGGGTTTTAATAGTATTACACTATAAATATAATATTTTTTATTTTTAAGAGAGCTTTTGACGAATTTTAGTTTATTTTTCTCTAGAAATCAATTTTGGTTTGTTTAGAATTTCTTTGTTTTAGTGTGATTCAAGGTGAATTTTCCATAATTGGTGAAGAATTGAAGCTTGTATTCAACAATTAAGATTAAGTTGATTCTACTTTAATCTATTTATATTATTTTTATCATGTTTATTGTTTGTTTATTGATTTTTATTGTTTGTTTGTTGATTTTTATTATGTTTAATAACCAATTTGCCTACTAGAGTGAGAGATGAAGTCTAATAGGGGTGATTTAATTTCTAACGCTTTGATTAACTATTTAATTATAGTTTTCTTGTTTATTCATTTAATTCAATTTTCAAGAGCTTATTTAACATGATTCTTGATTGGCCACTTAAATTTATGTTTATTAGGATTTATAACTTAATCGACGGATTGTTATAAATAGGATTTGAAAATTGAGCTTGTTTAAATGTTAATACGGAAACGGAAATTAACCTAAACTTGATTTAAAGTTTTGCTTAATGGATTTAATTATTTAATCAGTGTGCATCGATGGATTGACATAGTTGGTTCAATTAAATACGTTTTTCTACCTCGACGGATGACTAAAATATTTTTAAAAAGTCTTGCTTAAATGAATTTTTAATTAGTAATTGAATTACCCCTCTAGATGAATTTTCTAAGCTCTAGTGTTTGTTTTTATTGAGTTTTATTTATCAAAATTAATTGTTTTAGTTTTTAATTATTTTTCTTGCTTTAAATTTATTGTTTGAATTTAGTTAAATTTATTAATTAGTTTCAATTATTTCAAAAACCACTTCAACAGTATTCATTTTAATTTTCTTGCATATTGTGTTTTTAATCAAAAAATTGATTTTTATACGTTTTGTCCCTGTGGATTGACCTTGTACTCCGAGTTTATTACTACAACTATTCCGTACACTTGCGGGAGTTGTCATTGATCCTTAGGACCGCATGGGGAGAGTATGTTTCCAAAATGGAACTCACTCGACCCGGGATTAGTCGAAGCTCCAAATGGGACTCCGGATACCCGAGATAGTAAAAACTATCAAACAATTAATTTAATATAAAACTTTAACAAAACCTTATTTTATAACAATTAAGTTCTAAATTGAAATTTAATTTAAGATAATATTTTTAAGAATTAAAGAAATTATTATAAGTTATAACTTATAAAATAAATTTTATGCAATTACATAATTAATATATTGATTTCATTACAATAATAATATGGGTAGTGATTTTCACACTCCTAACATTGATAAATACACTCCCATTTAATGTTAATTGACTAAAGTATCTTTAAAATCTTCTTTCATTCCATTAGTCTTCACAAAACAAAGGAAATAAATAAATAAATAAATAATTAGGTAAAAGATCACATGCATAATTTATTTCTATATTTGCTTTTTTAGATTTTTAAATTAATTTCACACCTAACTTTTATATTTTATTTATATAAAAAACGTTTACAAATGTTCCATTTTTTTCCTAATCAACATTGTTATTTTTATTTATCATTTTAATCCTTTATTTGCTATCTTGATTATTGAATATTTAAACCATTGAAAAAAAATCAGAACTAGACTATACGAAGAAAATTTTATTTGAATAAATACATAACTAGTCATATCATATATAGATATTTAAATAACTTATCTCTTTAAAAAAAATTTTTTTGATGAATAAAATATTTTAATTAATTCAATGAATAAGATGAGATTACGAATAATATTTTCTAGATTAGTTGTTAGAACACTACTAGAAATTACCGGATTACTGACCAAAAAATTTGATCGGTAATTACTAACCATTTAGTGACCATTAGTGGTTTGGAAAAAAAATAAATTTTGTGACCAATTTACCAACCAAACACTGACCAAATTTACCAACAAAAAAAATTGGTCAGCAATTGGTGGGTAATTTTGGCGGGAATTGAAGCCAATAATTTACCGATCAATTGCTGACCAAGTACTGACCAATTTTACCGACCAAAACAATATGATCGGCGAAATTGGTCGGTAATTGAACGACCAAAAATTTATTTTATCTATTAATTACGGACCAAATTTGTGGTTAGCAATTGGTCGGGAATGAATTTACTGACCAAATGCCGACCAAAAATTTGGTCGGTAATTAATTAAAT
This sequence comes from Bocquillonia castaneifolia, assembly GCA_948193215.1. Classification (NCBI taxonomy): domain Eukaryota; kingdom Viridiplantae; phylum Streptophyta; class Magnoliopsida; order Malpighiales; family Euphorbiaceae; genus Bocquillonia; species Bocquillonia castaneifolia. The sequence goes on from CANYLF010290803.1 coordinate 15,805, forward strand.
ATAAATAAATATATTTTTTTATTAATTATATACAACTACTAATTAAAATAATTGTGTAATTATTAATTATATATAATTAGTGATGAATAATTCTGTATAATTATTAATTATATAATAAGTAATAAATATAATTTTATTAATTATATATAACAAGTAATTAATATAATTATATAATTTCTAATTATATATAACTAGTAATTAATAACTATTTAATTAGTAACTAAATAATAACTAAAAATATGTTTTTATTAATTATTTATAATTAGTGATTGATATAATTATATAAATATTATTTAATAATTATATTTAATTTGTAATTAATTAAATATAAAAAAAATATTTTTATTAATTATATACAACTACTAATTATTATAATTGTGTAATTATTAATTATATATAATTAGTGTTGAATAATTATGTATAATTATTAATGAAATAAGAATTAATAAATATATATATTTGTTCATTAAATATATATTACTAGTAATTAATAATTATTAATTATGTACAATTAGTAATTAATAAATATATTTAATTAATAATTACATAATAATTAGTAAATATAGTTTTATAAATCATATATAATTAGTAATTAATAGATATATCTAACAAGTAATTACTTAATAATTAATAAATATGCTATTAATGAATAATCATATTTAGTTAATTATTAAATAAGAAACTAATAAATATATTGTTATTAATAATGTTTAATTAGTATTTAATAACTATATTTATTTACTAATTAATTACACAATAATTAATAATTATATTTTTATTAATTGTATAATCAGTGATTAATAAAGTTATATATTTATTAATTAATCATTTGATGTTATATATAAGTACATAATTTATAATTAATGAGTATATATATTTACGTAATTACTAATGAAATACGTAATTATTGGTTATTTTTTAATTAAATATAATTAGTAATAATAATAATAATATCTTTTTTAATTATGTGTATAATTAACAATTATATAATATTTTTATAAATAAGGATTTTTTAGATATATATACTTAATTGATTGTAATAAGTATCTTAAATTATGATATTAATCATATATACATGAATTATAATTATATACAATAATTATGTTTATA
>CANYLF010290826.1:0-23581 GCA_948193215.1 Bocquillonia castaneifolia
AGCCATGATTGGGGCTATAGTACTTACTATGCATAGGACTACTAAGGTGAAAAGACAGGATATATTTCGACGAAATGCTATTGATTTTAGGAGGACTATAATGAGGAGGACGACAGACCCACTCACGATCTACTAAAGGGAAAGTAGCTTGATTGGTTCGAATCCAATTCGTGAGATGGCAGTGATCGGTCATGGTATCCATAGCGTTACTTCTTTTTCGGCCAATTCTAAGAAAGAGAAATCCCGAAAAATCCGTCAATAAATGACGAACCCCATTATACAGATGATAGGACAGGGATTAAATTACTTTGATAGGTGCCGAGAATAAAATAAGGAACCACTTTCTATCAGATTAAGAAAGAGCATCCAAGAAATCATTACTCATTGCAGCTACAGCCGTAGCCTATTCGTTAACTGGATCTCCTACCTACACTTTTAGGTTAAGGAAGGTTGTATTGAAGACACCACACTTAAGAAAAAAGCATATGACTTCCTTTGAGGAGAAGCCAATTGTTAAAGCTTGAAAGCATAGTCCATATAGTCTTCCGAAAAAGCCTTCTTTTCGTGCTCGCTTTCGAGGTACTCGCTCTTAGACTTCCACTTCCCCCACAGATCTGTTATCTAGCTCGAGTGTCTTCCTCCCTCTCCTGTCAAACCTTTTCTTGCAAACAGCCTATTCTTCTATCCCACGGAGTTATTCCCCGAAGGGAAAGCTTCCTTGAACCTGGTCCGGATTAGCCACTTAGCCACCTCCTATGCGCTTACTATGAGGACTTCCTACAACAAAGGCTACTCCCCACCTAACCTGGCTCTGCTACCACTTGTCACGGCCTTAGTTAGCACTCTGCTTGCTAAGGAAAGCGTGCGGCACCTGGTGCATTTCCCACGGGTGTCCTAAAGTTCCTCCACCGAATTGTAGTACGGAATCATCTCCAAAGATCTCGGTCAAAGCAGGCATATGCCAAACGTGAATACCCCCCGAAGCGACGGGCAGAACACCTGGCAGAGAGACCCAATCTTGAGTGAAATAAAGACCGCGGCTTCGATCTTTTTCAAGAAAATCATCACGTAGTAAATCAACAAAGCCTAAAGTGATCTCTCTTTCCCCTTCAAGTTTACCTACTACTGTACCAGAGTGAATAGGATCTCCACCAGACAAACGTAAGGCTTTAGCTAGTACACGAAAGTGCATACCATGATTCTTCTGTCTATCGATAACTGCATGCATTGCACGATGGATATGAAGAAGTAGACCATTATCTCGGCAATAATGAGCCAAGCTAGTCTTTGCAGTGAATCCCCCTGTAGTCATGCATTATGATAGGAAGGCCCAATTATTCTCGGGTAAATACAGCTCTTTTGATCATTTCTTCGCATGTACCTGCAGTAGCATTCAAGTAAAGTAATGCCCTTTGATTTCACCTGTTTCAGCCTGTGCTTTCTAAATTGCTTCGGCACAAAATAAGAAACGGTCTCTCCAACGCATAAATGGTTGGGAGTTCACATTCTCATCATCTTTGGTAAAATCAAGTCCACCACGTAGACATTCATAAACCGCTCTACCGTAGTTCTTAGCGGATAACCCCCATTTTGGTTTAATAGTACAGCCCAATAGGGGACGACCCTACTTGTTCAATTTCTCTCTTTCAACTTGGATGCCATGAGGCGGGCCTTGTAAAGTTTTAGTATAAGAAGGAGGGATTCGCAGATCCTCTAGGCGTAGAGCGCGCAGGGCTTTGAACCCATTTCATTTGTAGGTACCACAGAAAGCTAATGGGATTAGAATGAAAATGGAGGAATAGCACGATTATTTATTTAAGGGGCAGCTGAGGCATCCTAACAGATGATGAGACTAGGGAAAACTTGAAGTGTCGACCATCTTGTTCCAGAGGTCGATCATATCATTAAGCACTTTATCTCATTTATCAAGAAGTACAGCTAATAGTACGGTAAACAGGAGCAATATGGTATGCAATAGGGCTTACAACTCTTCCAATATCTGTCCACGTCCCTTGCTTCTTCATTCTTCCTCGCTCACTAGTAAGCGCTTTCAACTCTTCTTTTCATCTCTTCACTCCCCAAAGGATTTCACTACCATTCTCATTTTCTGCACTCCGGGCTGATAATAAATTATACATCCAGAGTCTGATAGAATGCGTTATATGGCACTTTAAGCCAATCAACGTAGGATCTATCATCAAAGGTCTGAAAACGCAGAAATTGAGCGAAAATAATGCCCTGTGGCAAGTCCCTGAGAAGGAAGTTCCAAGACCGAGGCTCTAACAAGACCTCCACCTCTCTCTCTTGCCCCTTAGGCTATGCGAATGTTGAGACCCTCACTAGAGCTAATGCTACTACTGTGAACTTTTGGAAGCTATTGTGTAAGCCGCCCTGACTTCTTCTCATCAAAAGCGGGAGTGGGATTGAGTAAGCGCTTTCAGGCAAATGCTTAGAAAAGAGAATCCCGGGGTTCAGTTGCGGGGGGCTTAGAACTCTTATCCAACCCAGGAAGCAGTGGAATAAGCGGAACAGGTACTATAACCATCATTCTCTCCGAACGGCTCTGAATTCGTCTTTTTGATTGCAAACCATCGGAAGATTGTGTTTAATCGGAAGTCAATTTAACTCAATTTCACATTGAGCATATGATGCTTTATCTAAGTCAACTCAAAACTTGAATAGCCCTTTCTTACGCAAATACCAGTTTTCCAATCTCTATTACCTATGCTATTTCAGCATGACTAGTTTAAAAGCTAAATCAGTTAAGGGCTAAACATGAAATGCTAAATAGCTTTCTCTTGGGCTTTGCCCTTTTCTCTTTTAAGGCTATTCCATCCCACTCTCACGTGGGCAGGAGCTACTTTCTTCTCTCTTTCTTTCCTTCGCCTTCGATTGGCTTTGTGTCATGTGTCAAGCCGACTTTCTTATAAAGATGGGTGAAGTAGAATTATCCCAAAGAAAAAAGTGTGATTTGCCTTTAGGAGGCCTCTAAAGAAGAACTGGCCTCGCGTCAGATATTGGTTGCGCGGATCGGCGGCTTGCAACATCACATCTGGAACGACCGATCTATGAATCTAAAGCTTTACGCGTAGAAAGACGTCCAGAAAGCTTGAATAAGATTGTTTCATTTTTCTACGAAAAAGAAAGATTTCTGAATTCTGAAATAGTCTTTCACTCATGCATTTCCTTTGCAGCAAGAAGAAGACATTGTTGATGCAGTTGCGCACATTTATTCGTCGAGATTGGGTTGGTCTTTCTTTTATGGAAAGGGTATCTTCCTCATTGGGGTCCCCGAAACTCTCATTTTGATAAGCCAAGGTATAGTCAAAAAGAACAACTTTGAATTGTCTGGAACCCCTTTCTATAGCTTCTAGCTAAGCTGTGACCTTCTTCCTTTGGGATATTAAGTATAATAATAACTCATTGTACAACCATCTTGGCTATATCATTTCCCGCCCCAACCACCCATATGAGTGAACAGATAAAGAGAGTGAGTTGGCGTACCAAAAATGGAATGGAATTACTTTAAAAACCTTACTCTGCCTCTCGAAATGCTCTTTCACAATGTGATTCAATTGTATCAAAATTATTACGCATAGCTATATCCTCTCCATTGGGTGAGAAGGGAAGACCAAGCTTCCAAGTCCGTAGTGGAAGAACAATCTTATACGCCATTCATCAAATCATTCCATTTAAGTTGAAATGAGTAATGCATCGGATGGTGAATACCGGAGTCACATTGAAATTTGAATTTCATAGTAGATTATCCGCCCCTTCTCGTTAAGCTAAGCAAAAGATTCAAGATCATAGATCCAGATTCTGCTCCTCGAATTGTATTTGCTCTTGCCTATTATATCAAGTCATGTCATTCTGGTCTTCCTACCTTTAGTTCTCTATCGAAATCACAAGCAGAGGGGATAAATTTTCGGACTATGACACTTTGGCAATTTTAGCATCTTTCTGTTGTCAAAACCAATGTTTTGACCTACCCTATGGGGAATTGCACCGACCAGTCACCTGCTCTGCTTAGTTTTATTAGTTTTAAGAATATCTGGAAGGAGGAAAGGGCTAATAACCCATATTACAGTCTTATTCCAAAGCATGCTCTAGAAGTGCTACATTAGAGTAGAGTAGCGCTCCATATCTCCTCCATTCAAAAGGAACTTCGAGGGACTGATGGAAACCGAACTGAATATATTGTCACATGTGAATCTTCAAGAAACTGCGACATAGCCAGATGGAGAAGAATTATATCTAGGAAGATATCCTCCCTCCAAAAGAGACTACAACTCCAATGGATCTCAAACCGCCTATGCACTATGTTCGCTTGGCTGGGAAGGGCTTAGCACTACACTAGAACTTCAACAATTTGAGAAGATTCTAATCTAGTTGCTTTGTTAAAAGCAGGGGATGAGCTTAGGATTGCTGTAAAGTAACTCACAGGATTAATTCATCTTTCTCACTGGCGGGCTTGCCTAAGTAAGAGAATAGACTGCTGTAAAGAGCCTGCTTGAAAACTCATTTGCTTAACTCATCTAATGTATTAAAATAGAATGTTTGAAAATGAGCTGGCTGGGCAGGAATCAATCCTATTATTTGAATATCTTCCCAACCTTTGCTTCCAAGCCCGGCCATTGGCGATGAGATAAAGGCTATTCCACGGAAAAGCTACTCTGGTGGTCCAGAACCAGAAAGTAGGCCTTACGAGGGCGCCCTAGCTAGATTCACTCACGGATTTGATTTGAACGAGGAAAGTAGGTCTTTTTGGCTTAAGATTATACTAATAGCCATCCATTTGAATCGTGCAACTTTATAAATAAGGTTTACTCCGCTTTTTTATAGTAAAAGTATAGAGTGCGAGAGGTTTACCCGGCTAATTCAATCTTTCTTCGATACCGACATTCTAAGATAGAGAGGCGACCAACGGGAGGCAGAGGATTCAACTGCTTCATCCCGTCATAAAGATTTAAGGGTCAAGAAGCTGAATAGAGAGCCAATCATGCGGTTTGTTCTCGTCAGACATAATGTTCTTTGAAACAGGAGATGTGCCCTCGTGAGCTCGTATCCATGTCAAGCCCTAGATCAATTACTTGGATTGGATGAATTCCTTTAGGAGGAAAAAAGAGAAAGGAAAAGGCAAAGTCACCTTATTCTAGGGGTATGGCGATAGACCTGCAACCACATTCACTTAGTCTTCTTCCCTTACTATCAGTCTCAAAGGAATAAAAAAGGAAGTTCAGGTCAGGGCATGAAGCTACAGGTTCTATTTGCGGTCGTGAGACAGAGGTCAGAGGCAACTTGTTATATGGGTAGCCGTGCGTGTTAATGGATCTTCTTCTATACTAGTAGTAGCAGGTTTTGAATATCAGTTTAATCAGTTATAGATTTCCGAGTAGAGCAGGGGAAGGCAATTCTCACAGAGGAGCGAGTAGATAGAGCCGGGTTATGCTATCCTTACAAGCCCTCAGGGAATTTAATAAGCTTTCACTGAATAATCTATCTCTCCGGAGTAAGTTGATTTAGCACTAGGCACAGAGGTTCATCGCAAATAATACTGGACATGCCGATGAGTGTGATTTCGTACATCATCAAAATAGCGATATAGAAGGTTGGCTGGAATAGGAGTCTTCCGGAATTGTTGAACCATTTGCACAGAAAGGCCAACTCTTAACTAGGCTAGCGAAGGAAATTAGGAAACCTCTTGCCCGCATCGATTTAAAATGCTGCAAAGGCTTTAGGAGCAGGGCCTGGAACTTAAACTGGGACTTATGCCTGTTTTTCTTTCTTTTTCTCTCGGGACTGTGTTAAGTCAATAAGCTTTCCACTCTCTTCATGAAAGATTCCCTAATAGCCAAGTTACTTGCTCTCCATGGCTAAGATAACTAAGTTAGCTCTTTCTTTCTTATCTAGTAGCATACCGGGATGGAACTACCAGTGTAATCCAGGAGACTGAAAAGGGGTGGATTCATCAACAGCAACTACCTATTGTCTTTCATAAAAGAATGGACTCCCGGACCATCCAATCTTCACTCGCTTAGTCTGAGTAGGTGCCCCTTTGGCTGCTCTAATTCCTGGCATCTGAAAACAAACCCTTCCTTGCCAAGACATTACTACTACACTAACCATAGAAAGAGGGTGACACAAAAGCAGCTACACTATAAAGGTTTTACTCAAGACAGCCTCTAAGTTAAGAGGTTAACTCTAGGCCTACGGTTCATTGTTAAGGCTTTAATCTTTTTCTTTATTTGCTCGCCTTCCCGCCTTGAACTCTATTGTTTTTAGCATGCCACCCAAAGACTTACCAATGCAATAGCTTACCGTAAACCCTAATCCCTGAATGAAGACTTCACTGTAAGCCAATCCTTCACAGAGGAAGCAAACTTTAGAATAAATTGTTCATAACGAGAGCGTTGTATGGTATGTAACAAAGTATGTAACAATTCATTAAAGCTATATAATTTCTGAATAACCTTATTCATCATGTGAAACTCACTAAGTATGTTATAGAGATCTTTTATATTCATAGAGGCTAGAAATCTTGGCACGAGTAAACCTTCATTTACTAATATATCCTCATGCGTTAGAATATATTTCAACAAATCACTGTTGATTTGAAAGGCCTGTCCCTGCAGCTTGTTCATTACATCGCATAGATCATCTATGTGATTATCCCCTCTGGGAATAGAAATAGAAATATCATCAATCTCATCCTCATCGGTACTTAAGAGACGGTAAGTATCATAGATATCCCTTCTTTGATCACTTATTAAGTAACCCCCTGATAGATCAGACAGCTTTATTGGGCTTTGACCCGGCTGGCAGGAAATCGTCCAATCTAGAGGTTGGCATACCATTGGAAGGTTGACCTTGAGAGGGAGTAATGAGATATTCAAATTTCAGAATACGTAGAAATGGGTTGGAATATAGTAAACTTTTTTCTTATTATTCGATCGATGAGGCAAATCACTGATTAAGGTGATCAAACCTCTCTCCTCCATGAATTGAACTAAGCCGATACCGAAGGGATAGATAATCGAAGATTTCGAGTTCAACCTCTCCTTACCAGACAGATGCACTTTTTTAAGTTCAGGAGTGGACATAGAAATAGATTGATTTTTCCTCCGGAATTGAAATAATGATACTTCTTTACGGACACACCTTTCTAATACTGAAACCAAAGAAGAAAGACGAATTAATAATTAATTTATTTTCTCTAAGTGGGTTAAAAACCACACCCAGTACATGAACTATTAATGCCTCAATCGTATATTCACCGAACTCTGAAAGCAATTCAATATCATCCTTTGAGAGTTCCATATTCATCAGGTAATCCCTAGCACTTTCATTCTTTTCCCTAAATAAATTAATTAGCTCGGGTGCTATTTTGAATATTGATTCTTCATCGAAGAAGAGAGTCAGGTCCTCAATTTCCATTTCAATCTTACGTAATTCTTCATTCCTTAATGGGAAGCTAGCCTTCGAATTATTCAATATATCGAAGACAACCGGTTCCACTAATTTACTATCACTCTCTTGTTCACACATCTTAGAACTTTTAAAACAATGTTGATAATCTTACCCGCTAAAATAAGAGTAAGCTGTTTGGCGGATGCAGCAAACCAGACTTCTATCAATGTGAGCGAACCGCTTCGCAAGGGGCGCGAACGAATAGACTGAAATTGTCTGGTTCCATATCTATCCAATCTGAAGAAGATTCGCCGCATATAGGAAGAGGAGATCTTAACCCCTTGGCCAATGAAGAGATCAGCCTTCTGGGGGGGAGAAGCCACGCTTTGCTGTTGATGGTCATATCGAAAAAGGGTTTAATAACTGATGTTGGAAGGGTTTGTCTCCGGTCTTGTTTTCCTAACTAAGATTCCATTCTTCAAAACAGAAGGCCGGCCAGCCCATAGGTTATTTATAAACCACAATAGACGAGGTCTTCTGAGCTCCCTTTGAGACTAATTCGAAGAAGAAGATTCCGTATCATGAGGATAGTCCCACCGGGTGAATCAATTCTTATCCTTCCCCTCCCACCGCCAAACGAAAGGAAATCGGTCAGGCCTAGCGCTTAAGGCTTCTAGCTCCTCTCCTGTTGATTTAATTTGTCACCTCGCATCTTTCGTTTGACTTTCAACTATGCAAATAATAAATAGGCGGGGCTTATCATAAGTTAAAGAAAGAGGCTTCTTCCTACCGTACTCGATCTTTGGATCAATGTCCCATTCACCGCCCCTGTTCTCGGTTGCTCCCCTGGAGGGCACTCTAGAGCAAGGTTTGAAGGCGTTCGGCCTTGTCCACCCTTTCCGCTAAGTATCCCGCTCTTACCTTGAGTAGACAACACAAAGAAGGTAGCCATTTCACCATGAGGGAATGTCCCATACCATCCCAAGTAGTAAGTGACAACATGCCCAATCGGTCACTCGTTTGCTTCTACCAAGCCCACAAGCTTGAGTCTTCAACCAAGACTCGTTGTTCACTTGCCAATTGCATCACCAACTGGTCAAGTGCTCAGCCCATCAAGGCCTCTGCCAGAAGCGAAAGTTTCAACCGAAAATGGCTTATCAAACTCAGGTAACTTCAGCATCGGCTCAATCACCATCGCCATCTTCAACCCGTCAAAAGCCTTTTGACAAGCTTCAGACTAGTTCTAAGACCGAGCCTTCTTCGGCGGATCTGTCAAAGCCTTGCCTCTTTCCTTCTGCCGAATCATCAGAGACATGGAAAAACATTACTGTAATGAATGAAAAGCTTGGCTTGTCGAGTGATAGGGGTGATGAGTAGAGCTCCCAGACAGCGAGCAAAAGAGCTCGCCTTAGATACATCTATTAGCACTTCACGAGTGCATTAGTTGTGGAAGGAGCCCGCTTACCCACTCTCCCTCCTCCCCCATTCCTAGGGGCCTCATCTGCTCCGGTGAAGAGAGAGATTACTGAAAAAGCAATTTGCTTTTTGACCTCTCCTTGTTTATTGTTTAGTTTAGTTCAGCAGCTACATGGGGCCTATACCTATGTCAGAAAAAGAAGTTCGCTAGCTTATTTATTCTTCTTCCTTCCCTTTTTTCTTTATCACTGACCTATATTTAAAAACACTCCATGTTGGGATAGAGATTCCGCTAAAGCTAAACTTCAAAGAATTGCGCCAAGAAAGACCGAAATTGCTGGAATTCTGCTTGTCTGTTCCAGTGGGTCAAATGGGGGTTGGGGAAGTAATTCTTTTGCGATGTTGTTGAGAGGCTCCCCACAATCACATGGATTCAAGACTTGTGAATGTGTGGTACATATCTTAGACACAAAGGTGTCTTTTCTTTTGCAACCTGACACAATAGATCTGGATTCGGTGAAGAACAAATAGCCACTGGATTGTAAAGCAGAGACTCTGGGGCTAAAGCCCACTAGATTGAAAATCCGAGCATTGCACATAAAACTAAAACGAAGCGAAGAACACTCACTCCACATAAAATCAAAAGAGCACTTCTCTTATTGGTAGACGAGGTTTTTTTAATCCAAAGGATTAGGCGGACATCGAAAGCATAACGCTTGGCTACAAACCATTTGAAGAAAAGGCCACATCGAATTAGGAGAATTGAAGCTAGGAATGAAGATAGAACACTCTTTCCATTTCCAAGCCAAGGAGTGAACCTCTGGCCGAGACATGATGTACTTGAAAGGGTCTGCCCTAGAGATCCACTTTTTTTTGTGCTCCAACAGAGAATGCCTGAGCTTTTGTAAAGCGAACATGAGAGCTAGACATGATGTTTTCTCTATTGGAGTGTACTTGAATTCTACTCCAACAGGGTTCCGGCTCAAGTAGTCTAGTGCGTTCTCCTTACCTTGCTCATTGCGCTGGGCGAGGAGAGTACCCAAGAAAGCGTCTAACGCCGTGATATATAACAGCAATGGCTTGCCTTTTGTTCGGGCTCATGAGGACTGGGGCTTTCATAAGATATGCTTTGATGCTTCCGAAAACATTCTGGCAAGCTTGATAAAATTCCTATTATAGAATGGCGGACACCCCCCTGCGAGGATCTCCTCAGGAAAGAACAAGTCAACGCTTCTAGCTGCGTCCGGGTTAAGCTCCGAGGAACCAGATAAGAGTAGTGCCCAATTCTTAGGAACCAGTATACCGCACCCAATTGGACAGCCGGGGGATGAACCGGCCTAAACAGCCCCGGGTGGTGGTGGTCTTCAGGGGCAGTCGGTGATGAGGAGCCTAGCAGCCGAGTTAGATCCCAAGAACAACTGGGCGTCCCCTTAGCTAGCAGGTATGGTACCGGTTAAAGTAAGTAGGAGGATGAACCACCCCATACTTCTGTAGATAGCTTCGACGACCCTAGGTTTTTTTCCTCAGTCTCATTCGAAAGCGATTCAGTCAGCTTGATGAGCTCTAACTTATGAGCTTGCTGCTTATGGATCAATGCTGAGACCATGCACAGGATCTTTTCGTCGGCAGTGCTCTGGAGGGGTTTTGTCCTTGACCCGACCGACTAAGACTGAGACGGCCGATGGATATAGGTGCGAAGGAGTGGGCACCTGTACTTTATTTTGAAACGCCTAGCGTAGGTGAGATTCCTTTAGTTGAGTCCCTTAGCCCAATCCTTAACGCTTCCAAACATCATGTTCTTTCGGATGGAGTCGAGGAATCCCAGTCATGTTAGCAAGGTCATGTTACCAAGGGAGCTCCTTCTAAGGCGGGAACTTGGGCAGATTCCTGGTGAAGGCTTGCATTCATTTCTGTCTCATTTTCAGGTAGAGTGTACCTGGCCCCTATAGGAACCCCCTGATCTGATGGGGGGAATTCCTATGAAAGAGGCTCACTTGGAAGGAGCGATATCTAGCAAGTCTTCCGTGAGTGAATGGTCTCATCCAGTCCGCGAGTCAATCCTATCAGCCGATCAGCCTAATACTTAAGGACTGAGTTTCCTTTCTTCCTTCCTCAGGTCATGTGTAATAGCCGGAGGGCAGAATTCGTATCTGTCTGTCTGCAGTTCGTATGTAGGTATGTCCAGTGGTCCAGCCAGCGTAGGCTACTCTTTTTCTGTTAGTCCATCCAGTCGGTCAGTTGATAGTTTGATCGAGGGCATGAAGGCTAAGGTACCTTCCTAAACTGAGATTTCAATCTAAAAAGTGTTTTCAAAGCCCTTTTTTTTTGGCTTCAAGGATGTCCCGTCTAGTGGGAGAAGTGGTTCAAAGCGAGAGTCTTTCGGGTCTATACCCATAGCCCTTGCCCTTCTTTTGGTACAGTGTAAGAGTCCCGGGCGGAATTCCTTTCTATCTATCATCCCGTACTCTCATTCCAACTTCTCTTAGTCAGTCTTTCTTTTGATTCTGTCCTATCTTTCGTAGATCGACTTTCTTTTTCTTTCTCACCTACTCTTTTGTAAATGATAGAAATTCATCCAAGAAGGAGATTTTTTAGAAGTTGGGAGTGGGGATTGCGTTTGCCCTGTATAAGAAGATTATTTCCTAAAAAGGTACGAGTTGATTGACTTACAGCTGATTAAGATGAACCACCGGTAGCTCTATAGCCTACCAAAACCTTACTTCGAAGACTTGAGGAATTCCTCCTTGAAAGGGGAAATATGCCGGGGATTTTTGGCTTAATCCTTCTACTTATCCCAGTTCGGCTAACACGAGGAAAGTCTCTTTTTCTATTGAGCCGGGGCCAGGTCCTCAAACTACTGACTTTCCGGCAAAAACCGGTTGCGGATTCAACCTCGGCTTCACTTTTCACTATTAATGAATTCCAGAAAATCCTGCATCCGTAAATCGCCTAGTAGTGATTTGCACCTTTTCGAGAAATGGATCGCGAATCAGAAGGTTGAGATGAGGAAACTCCTTTTGCTCATGCTAATGCGTCTGCTACTTTTAAAGATTCGATACGTGCAACTCTTTATTAATTAATTAAAAATTGGCATTCTCCGATCGGCCTAATCTCGTAAGATATGGCTATGTCCCTGAGACTAATGCAGAGGAACGAATCCTTCAAGGATAGGATGCCGCAGCTTTATACGTACGAGGAGATCCATACGTGTAGCGAGAGGAAGAAAGGGTGGATATAAGATTCATTTAGAAAAGAAAGATTTTCCTCTTTCTTGAGACGCTTTTAGCTAGGGATAGGAATAGGAGCGTAATTCTTTTTCTGAGATAGAAAGCTTTTTTAATCCGCAATAGGGGACCAAGCCATAGCTTTCTAGGCGTTCATACACTCAAGCAAGCCCTTTCTACTAACCATTGGGCTCGGGAATGGGGTGCCGCATTTTTCTTTTTAGAGGGGGCTTTGGTAGTCAACTGTTAAGGCTCTTTGTCTTTCATCTGCTAGGTTGAGGAACGTAGTGGATATAAGACTTGAGTAGCTAAATTGAATGAGGGGCCTAGCTTGCTTTCTTATAACCTTCGAGGCTTTGAGATGTAGTTGACTTGAAGCCTAAACTTGCTTTCCTTCGATTCTCCTGTTTTAGGCGACAGGTTGCGGTGAGACAAGAGAGAGGGAATAAGGAAATTGAACGGCACGGATTTCATAAGATAGGTGTAGAGGAGTCTAGCAAAGCGATAGGAAAAAAAGGGCCTTTCGGCTATGTTTACTTTGTCATCAAGGGGCGGAGCGAAGTAACTAGGCGGAGATGCAGGATCGCTGTAAGTAATTTATCATAGAAGAGAATCTTATCATTTTTAGAGAGTCTGATTCCCCTTTGTTCAAGTCCGAGGTCGTGTCTCCTTAGCTAGGGCGCCGAAGTTAGTAAATCACGAATACGAGTTAGACTGGACCTTTACGAAGGTCATGCTTTCTTTCGGGGCTCAAGCTTTCTAGTAGCTTTGACTGATAAGTGTAGGTTTCATAGACTCGACTGCCTTCTTACGGCTTTCAGTCACTCGAGTAAGTTCTTACGGGGCTATGTTGTAATTGAGTCAGACGGTAGACCGAGTTGGAGAGGAACGAAGACACTCGAGCAAAGCGAATAGGGGGGGGAGTTAGGACTTCTTCTTTATAAGCACAAAGACCCCTTTTACAAAGAAAAAGCCTCTAGAAAACAAAACAGATTCCCTTCGTCTATTAGAATCACAGGTAACGAGATCAAAGTTTTAAAGCTAACTAAGAGTACTCTTTCGAAGAGAATCCTCTTTAAGAGCAGGGGACAAAAGGGAAGACTGATCACAGAGATTCGTGGTCTGCTCCTGGGATTGGAAATCACGCTACTGGATCCCAGTTCTCAAGCTGAGACAAGCTATCTTAGGAAGAAGGGAAAGGCATAGCATAGCAGGGGTTGGAGTAAACATAAACATTTTTCTATTTTTTTCTCGGAATTCTCCTTTTCAAGAAAAAGCTAAATACTCAGGATCATCCGCGGAAAAGAAAAGTCTTGCCTAGCCTTCATACCCTCGATAAAAATCTTTAACCATTTCGCTCGACAACTGGGGCTTCGGCAGCTTATATCAGTTCCAGTGTATCGTAGCAGTCTGAATCTGAATGGTACGGCGTCGAAGCTCTCTCTATTAGAGGGAGAACGAAAGCTACTCGATGGAAGGAAGAAGACAGCAGGTGTGTGGTATAGCTCTTATCTGTAAGGCAATAAGAAGAGATAGGTATTAAGATTCAGTGTCGCTTTTCTGCTGTAGTCCGTCTGCTTTGCTGCTTTCTTACGCTAAGGCCAGCTGAGAAGCTTATCGCTAGACCTGGTGATTAGTCTAAAGTAAAGCGCGATTAGACTGTGAGGTGCAATGTCTGCCAATAGTTGTGCATTTTTAACTATTTATAGGATTCGACTAGCTTTTAGCTTCAAGTGGTTCAGTCTCTCCTTCAGGTCAGGAATTGGGTAAAACATTGGGGACAGGAGCACTATAAGAGGTCTTCTTTTGAGAAGAGCTAGAAACCCCCTGAGCCTATGTATGGAATGTAAAATAACCAACATGGGTCGGAAAAGAGGGCACCTAGAACGTCTTTTTACCGTCTTAGCCTGCCTTTTCAGCTACTTAATGACCGAGGGGGATCTCCTTGTTCTGCCTTGTTTTTTGAGCAAATAAGAGCTCGCATAGCTTCTATAATCTCCATCATCTTATCTAGCCTTCCTTCGGTACTTTTGTTAAGTTATGGCTTCTTTAGGGGAGATTTCGTCTTCGTTGGTTACAAAGACGTGTTCTGTTCTTGAGACTTCTGATGAGACGGTACGTGCCAAGTCTTCGGACTCATCGGAAGACGGGTCATCACCGGGTTCTGTTTGGCCTCCGGGATTGTCATATATGACAACCGATGTTGCTCGTGACACTGAAAATCCTTGGCTTTTTTTCCAACCTCGCCCTTGCTCGCGTTCGCCGAGATTCCGTTTCAAACTGAGCAAGAGGGGTGTCGGAATCGATTTCGGGGACCATTTTGCCCTTCTTTTTCCGCCTTACCCACCTTGTTAACTGTTACAGCGGAAACCTTCAAATCAGAAGAAATTTCCTCTTTGGCTTTGAAGCTACAGCTACCTTTAAAAAAAAGCTGCTACAACGCGCGGTTGCTATTAGCTTATTTATTTACTTGACTTGAGGAATAGGCATAGGCGGGATAGGGATGGGTCTTTGCTTTAGCATAGGGCTAAAAAGAAGCTCTATAAGCTTAATTTAAGTACCCGTAACCCCACCCCTTAGTTCCTCTTCTTTACCATAGGTAGGGGGCGGCTTTGATTTGAAGCTATAGAAACAAAAAGGCTACTTACTAGCTTTGCGATAGGAGCTTGCGCGTGGGCCCAAGCTCTATAGGAAATAAAATAGCAAGCATAGGCATCGCTGCGGCTACTCTTTTGCGTTAGGAGTTATGTTATTGTCGTTTAGTTTACTTTTATTTAGGAGTGAAAAGGAAGATCTTTATGAGATGAACGTAATCTATATCTCTCCTTTCTTTGGTTAGGAACAATTCAATAGCTTGCTTTAGGGGTCTTAACATCGAATCACACATAGCGAGCGGCTACTACTTTCTTTGCTGCTTCGCTTTAGGAACAAGAAGGTTGCTGTAGAACCACATAGCTTGCCCCGAAGCTATGGCATTAATAGGCAGGGCTTAGCGGTACAGTAGGCAAGCTGTTGAATCCTTCGCAAATGTTGCAACTACTTAAGGCCATTCGAGCGAGTCTCCTCAACATCAGAATGGAACTAGCCCAGCTTTTCTATCTCCATCCCTTCCAGTACTGAGTGATTTATTGCAGCAATAAGTTGCTGCATTCATTAAAAAAGTCTTTTTTCACGAGAAAGAAGAGGGTTGGTTTGACTTTTACGGACTGCTTGCTACGGCAGTTGGTCTCTCTCCTCGGCTGTTACCGACTTATACCTAGACTGTCCCTCTCTACCCTTTCACTAGAGGGGGTCTATCCCGATCCCGAGCTATATGAAGTATAGCTACCTTCGTACTTTCGTTCGAGTTATTTCATCTCTGTTCTCCTATACCCGTATCGTCTAAGGAGAAGGGAGAAGTACCGCCAGTTTAGGAAGAGTAGGATTCGATTCCTTTTTAGGGTGTTATCGAAAAGGGGAAATGAAAGTAGGGTATAAGGGTAGTATACTATCCATCAATGAAGGCTACCTCTGTCTCTGGATATGCGTCAAACGAGCTCTACGGGGTGAACCATTTTCAAGCTTTTCAAGCAAAAAAAAGAGAAATCTAGCATGTCCTTTTTCCAATAAGGATTATAGCCAAAACCTTATCTATCAAAATGTCTTTAACAATAAAAAAAAAGAGAAGGGGTCGCGGGAGGAGAAAGCTTGAAAAAGAAGGAGTGCCAGGCAAGTGAAAGTGAAAGTCAAATTTTAGCTGATTTCCAATTCTACTATATCGATTGTCTTTAGGGCCTGCCTATCAAAGATGAATCTTGATAATAGGCAACAGGAAGAAATGGTGTTGTTGATCCGTCCACCACCCCCTTACTAGATTAAAGGAATAAGGTTCCAGTCGTAATGGAAGGAATGGATCTATCTCTTACTGCCTCTTCAAGTGGGAGTGATGGCGGGTAGATCCAAGAAGCCATAAGCCGTTTTGCTCTCTTGCTTGCTTTCATGTACACGTCTTACCTCTCCTCCTTGCTGTAGGGATCGCCAGTAGAAAAGGCGGGTTGTTGAATTCATACACATCCCTCTTCATAGTTTAGGTCTTTTTCGAATTATAAATGATTCAAACCTATCGGCGCCCACCGCCAGTCCTTATTTTATTAGTAAGGGAATGAAGCCTGATCCTTTATTTCGATTGATCCCCGACCGGGTCTGAAGCCGCATAGATAATTAGCTATTGGAACGAGAATGAGGACGATGAACCTGGTCAGTAGGCACCATGGATCTCCATCTCTTACTCTCCCGATCTCCCTATGTTTGGTGGAGAGGAAAGTCGGGCAAAGATGATCCTGGTTGTAGCCTTCTTTTCTGATAGAGGGGAGTGAGAAAGAGTTCCATCCTTCATGAATGCATCAATTATCGTCCAGCCTAGTCGTCGGGGTTCATCTGGCAGTTCATTCGCCTCTTTTTCGGTATGAGAAAAACAAGCCCTCATTAATAGTGGGATATTTCTTATCCTAAGGAATAAGAAAAATAGGTCAATCAAAGCACTCATCTCCATCTTCCAGCCTTTCCTCTCCTACCAAAGGTGCTTACTCCGGGCATATGAGTTCTAGGTAAATCAATCGGGGGGCAACTCTTTTATGGCTTCTTCTGGCGGATGTTTCAAGGGAAACAGATCCAGATGCGGGACTCCTTTCAATCGGAGGAGAGAAAGCAGCAGAGAATCTTGCACCTCATCGGCACCAGACTCTTTCCAAACCTAAATACCAATCTTCCACTTCTCCTCCCTTTGAGAAAGATGCTGGGCGAAAAAGTAAATTCGTGGTAACCCGCTAAGGCGGTTGTTCATTCGCGGGTTTCGATTGGATAGCATATTGACCCCTATCTTATACCTCTGGGCTGGGTGCGTGGAACTATTCCTTCCAATGAAAACTCCACGGAGAATATCGGTGACCTCTAGCTTGCACTTTTGCTGCCTTCTCAAGCCAGTGCTTGCCTTTCCCCCGTCCAGGCACCCCATCAAGCACCTATATATCATGAGTAACCCCTTATATCGCACCTCTTCTTCGATCGGAACCCATACCCAACCTCTTCCCCAGTAAGATAGGGCAATTCATCCGCCCATTCCACTAGTTCTGATGCGTACTGCGCAAAAAGAGTCCTCTGGTCACCTTCTTATGGCCTGCGCTCCGGTTCACCTGTCTCAAGAAGTCTCGAGTCGAGGATTGGAACGGGTTACGCGGCTGCTCATCAATGTCTCTATTCGACTCCTCCATTCGCCTCGAGCACTGATACCCCGTTGGATACGGGTGAAATGCTTGAGCCGGGGGATATTCAATACGTTCTTCGCCCCCAACTCAAAATCCGATACCCCCAGCCCCGGACGTGCCCCCTTCATCAAAACCCCCCATCACCAGAAATCATTGAATACAGACGTGCGTAGTGGCCCGATTCTAGAGAAGCATAACTCCTTCCTTCGAATACAGCCTGCCATCAATCCTAATCTAATAGTCGGAACCCCTCCTCATCTATAAAGAGAAAGGTTTTTATTCCTTGATCCTTTAAATAAAGCCTTCTTATGCTCCATATGCCTATTATTCTTGGGTCACTTCTGGTTTCTCCGCTTTACTAATATAATATCAAGTAAAGGGGTTGCCTACCTCTCATTCGCCATCCATCCCTGACAACTATTCCTCTATGCCTTGAGGGTTCCAAACCTCCCTCGAGTCATCCCTCTACTAAAAAGCCGTAGGAAGATAGGTGGGTAATAATGTCTCTTATGCGGGGGTAAAGCCACTCTCCTTAAAGCATTAAACTCCTTCCTTGTTTGTGGTGCCCCCTCTATCCGAGTGGGAATGACTAGTGGATTAAAGCATTGAAACAGGTGGAGAAAGGGATTGAAAGTCACTACCAGGTTCATAAGACGAAGTGAAATCTGGTGCTGATGCTGATCCGGCATATTCATTCTTATCTGGAAAAATTTTGTTGGCTTGCGTCTGATTAGCTAGTTGGTGAGGATGACTCGTTCTCTCCACTCGCAGTTCGCAGGGCTCGCATTCGCTGATGGGCGGAGAGCAGCTGATAATCAAACCGATTGCCTGCCCAGCTCTAGAAGGTATTCCAAGGGGGATTTTCCAGGTCAAGAGTGTCATGAGTGGGATAAGGAGTTGATAGAGCTTTCCCTCTAGTTGACAATACTTCTTATCTACAAACTGTTCCTAGTGTGGCATGCCTTCCTCGAATATGAATAAGTATTCGTGTAACGGCAAATAAAGCCGCGAAGGCGTGCCCTTGTTCTTTTTTTGGAAGGGGTTGCACTGTAAACAAAGTGATTGGTTAGACCAAAAGGAGTGAACCTACAGATTCGATAGAGTCCGAGTCGATTGTAGCTGATGTGGTTCAGTGTGTGTTTACGGGGACAGTTCGCCCATACGAAGAGAGATATCTGGCCCTTAGATAGTTTCATTTAGAGAGTTTAATGATGGGTGAGGGGTAAGCCTAGACAGCCGAAGTTCTCCTCTGTCTGCTCTGCCAGGTACCCAAAAAGAAAGAATAGGAATGCAAAACAAACACAAAAAGAGGAACAGATAGCCCAGACCTCTTATCCCTTTGACCAGAATCCCATACTGAAGTTACTGTTTGAACTGCCATTCCAAATGCGTAACTCAGTCAGTATGTAATTCTATCCACTACCCAATAGCAAATAGCAATAGAAGCATAATTGAAATTGCACTCACCGGAACCAGTATTGAAGGAATCAAATCCGCAAAATGCCTCAAAAAACGGTCTTTCGTCAATTGTTACTACTGGAACAGATATTCCGTAAAAAAGAGTTACGTCTGCTTTGTGAGAGTGCAGCAACGGAGCGCTAGTCCTTAGCATGAATCTTTCTATTAACTATGCCTCGAAGAGTAAGGCGTGGGATGGGACTACTTGTTCGTTCGACAGCTTTTTCGTTCTCAGATCCAGTCTTTTCTGCTGTTCAAAGAAATGCTTATCCTGAGCTTTTTCTGGCTGTGGGATCGATCCCTTATAGTAGCCTAGCCCCTCCGACAACAGACGAGAGAGTTGCGGTTACTGACTCGATCTCTATCGCCACTGCTGGATTAAAGGAGAATTTCCTAAGAGTAGTCTTCCCCTGGAATCTTGATATCCTTATTAATATTAATAAAATTAAGGTTTCGTCTCGGCCTCGCCCTAACGAGTGAACTTCCTCACCCGAATGAACTACTTTACCTTGCTTTTGAATCTTTTACTGGGAGTTTCAGGGTATTGAATGATTCTTCTCCGCGAGTGACTTTTCCTCAATTTCTGCCTATCCCAAGTCTTGCCAAAGCCCAGGTTCGTAGACCTGCCATGCAAATCCCACCTCCTACCCCCTCTGTCTTCTCTTCAAAGCTAGCCGAGTCGTTCTCCAGATCGGATTCGGTGTAGAGACAAAAGACTTGTGACTTAGAAGGACTAGTTGCCCTTCTTCCTCTCCAACAGGTTCCATTCCTCCGCCAAGAGAAACCCTAGGGCATTCCTCTCTATCAATGACTGAAGAAAGAGGGCTCTAACTTCCTTATTTTAGAGGGAGGTTTCTTTCACGGAATCAACTATTTGAATACGTTACCACCAGTTGCCACATTTACTGATTCAACAGCGGCTTTCTAAGAGGCTTTCGTCCTTCGCTTCGGTCGGATAGCTCTCCTCCCTACAGTCGCTTCTGTTCGGCGGAACATGGCACCATTGCTTCCTTAAAGGAGAGCAATGCTGTCGGCAGGGCATTCGAAAACACCCGTAACAGCACCTAGTGTCCGCCCGTATGATCTCGAAAGAGAGTAGAGAGTCCTTTTTACCCCTACTTCCCTGTGCTGCTATCCACTAAACTAAGATAGCGTGGTCCATCTATCCCTTTCACAAAAATTAGACTCCAGTCTATGGCCTTAGGAGCAGGTTGCCAAACCCCCGAACATAAAAACAACGCTTACGCGCCGTAGCTATTGGTTCGAGTAAGGTCGATACTCAGGACGAAACCGCACAGAGATGATTTCGAACACTTGCCTAAGATATTTAAAAGGGCTGTATATAATATGGAGGAGTTTCGCCTCTTGCATTAGAAAAAAACTTGATTGCAACGCTAAGAAAAAAAGTAAGGAATAGAGTACGGTCTTGACCTACCCTATTTTGGTTGCAAGGTTTCGAGCTAACTACAGGATTTGCTTCCTAGCTACTAAATACTAATTAGTAGTAGGGAACTTCGAACTAAAGATTTGCTTTAGCTCTAGTTTCAATCCGTCCTGTCCACTCACCACTTATCTCAAAAGCCACTATTTGAGATCTCTGAAGTGAATTCCAAATCAGTCTTTGTGGTTCCATTTCACTTACGCTCGCTTTTGCTAATGCTACTCGGAAAGAACAGCTAGGAGACGATTAGCTCTAAGTGCTGAAGTCCATAGCTCCTATGATCGCGAGCTGCGGGTCAATAGGACACATCGCTTACCAGTTGTTAGGTCAGCTATGGTCGCTCCGACGAGCGCTGCGGGATAGGTCTTTTTGTTTTTAATTAGGGCAAGGGATAGTTGTTCTGTCCTAACCAGGGAGAGTAATGCAAGTGAGTCAAAGGGTTAATCAGTCATGGCTAACGTTCGGCCAAAGGCTGGTAGAAAAGACTCGGCTTGGAAACTGCCTTTCCGCTTTCAATGCTTTTTTGCTTGCTGCTTGTTAACTTCCCGTCGGTTGAGCCACCCTCAGTTGATGTCTTCGATCGTGTAACCTTACTTCTCTTTCCCTCTATCCCGCCAGCCTCTTCCGCCCATTACTACCGTACTATCCCGTCTTCCGTAAAAGCGAAGGCTTCAGGTCTATCCCCATTGCAAACTTTCTTAGTTGTGTCAGGGGCTATTGCCTTTTTTTTTTTACTTTTTTTTCGAATCTCTTAGTCCGGCTATTACGTAGTCCCTATGTCTGATGCTGGCCCTTTCGTCCTAGCTTTCCATTCCGTAAGCATTCCAAACCCTACCATTGTTGGAAGGAAGGCTTACTGCTTTTTGGTTGTTGCAAGGGTCGATGTAATTGAGGGTTGTCTGCTACTAGCCTGTGTAATAGCCCCCCGGGGCTTATCTTCTTTTCTTCTAGCATCTCCCGTAGCGGAGAAGCATTTCCTTTGCTTTGAATCAATCCTATCATCAATCAGTAGGGGCCTAATGAACTTGACAGGCCTACAAGCAAAACCCCTTGCCCTTTGCTAGTGGGCTGGTGCAGAACTGGTCTTGGGAATCTCTTTTTGTTCCTGCGATAATGACTGCCAAAAGCATCGTGGGACTTGTCAAGGTACAGCTTTCAGAAGAGAGTCTCCAACTCTGTTCCTAGAACTTTGGGGGGATGAAGCCCTTTCAACTCTAGCTTCCACTTTCCTTTTCTTTTCATGTGAGTTGAGTCTATCAGAAGAAGGTATTTTGATCGTTGTGCCGAACAACTTAATGTTGTGCTTTCGTCTACCTAATCTAATTGAATTGTAGAGTACTTGCTAGATTTTCTTCGCCTTCAGTGAACCGATCCAGACTTTCTTTGAGCCGGTGGGTTGTGATTGAGCTTAGCTTGGCCGATCTCGCACCGTAATGCGAGTGCTTATTTACGAAAGATAGATTGTTGGTATGGCTGCTGTTACAAAAAAACATACTAAGTAAATAGAAAGCTATGAGCTCTACTAGCTTGACTTTTACTTTACGACTCTATAAACTTTACTTGGCTTTCCCGCCCTTCGCCCCTTTACCCCATCTTTCTTGCTTGCTATGAGCGTTACTGCTGCTCAGAACGATCTTGGTTGCCGAAGGCTTAAAGCCGACAGAATGACCCGGTAACGTTGCACTCCATTGGCTTAGGCTTATTTAGCAGCAGTAGCATCAGTGGCTTTTCGGACTGAAGGTTTCATTTTTTCCCTAGGGTGGAACCAGAAATCAACGGGTAGTAGAACCGATTCAAGAGAAAATCCAAGTCCAAAGGATGAGGCTGAAAGCTATAGAAGAGAGGCAATCTAATGGGACAGTTAGAGTAATATATTTATATATACATCATATATATATATCGAAATATATATATAAAGATATCGAAAGCTAGCTAGAAAGCTAAGCAAAGCAATCGCGCGAACAGCAGAGCAGAAAGCAAGAGCGCACCGCAGCCTCTCTCTTTTGGTGGTTCTTCTTCATAGCCATCGTTCTCGTATTCGAGCTCCATGAGGTCAAAATCGTTGATCAATGATCCTCAAACTCCAATTCGGTGCTTTTCTCTTGCTCATACATAGTCAGGGTTGGTTTTTGTTCTTTATCGATGTTGGAGCAAGCGAAGAAAATGCCTACGTCAGGCGCACTAGCGCACCAAGCAATAAAACGGGAACTCCTTCTCCAACTCAGAGAGACCCGAACTCATGAGTGGAACCACTTCATGAACCGCTTTACCTTTAGAGCTGCTCGAGCACTCCTGAACTCGGATACTCCTCAATTCAGAAACCAGAGAGCTAGCCAACCACTGAACCGATAGACAGATAAAAAGACCGATATCGGTCTTTTTTCATTCTTTCTCATTACTCGTAAGACCACCTCCAATGTGTGTATTCCCTTGTTCTGTTTCGGTATTTCCTTTCTTTATTAAAGGATTTAGGAACTGAAGATCTTAACAAGTAGAAAGAGAGAGAACGAATAGGTGATTGTCCTAAGAAGGCAGTTACCGAGGTAAGTAGTTAAGTAGCTAAGTATTGGAAGGAGCTATGCTCTAGTATCTCCTGCTTCTGCTTGTTATTCTGCCTCTTCAAGTGTCCTAAGACTAGTTCCTTTGTAAAAATATCCACTCATAAGAGAAGGAAGAGGGGGATACTCCGAATATCTATTGTCGGAGAATAAGCCGATAGAATATCCTGAGGAGAAGAATCGGATAGGGAGTGAGGTAGCGGTGATCCAAGCAAGATAGTCTGGAGCAAGTGCAAAGAGAATACCTCTGCTGTTAGCTAAGGCTAGTCACCTCAAGTCTTTGTATGGACAATGTCTCTTGTTGTATAGCTATTTTCTCTGGGTTCTTCCCGAAGGGGCTAACCGTATTAATAGCTGATTTAAGGTAGTTGCTACTTCGTTGTTGAAAAAATTGTTTTCTAGCTGTTGATGGGTGAACCCATTAGGGTTGTTATCGGTTTCGAGTTCTCGCTGTTCTCTAAGGAAGTTGAGTGAGAAGAAGTAAGAAGTCAAAATCATTGGAGCTAGGCCCTTCAAGCTTAAAGACTAGCAGTTCCTTGACTTTGTCCTAAGAAAGAAAGGAGCGTAGCGGCTAGGGTTTATGATCAAACTCTAAAAAGGGTTCTTGCTAAGACTGCTTTCTCTCTTCCGTATGTGAAATTTTCCTTTCAAGCAACCACATTCAGCAGTGACATCGAAATGTGAGATTTAAGCCTTTTCCTTCGCATTTGCTTGTTAACAACGAGCCAACCTTCTGAGGGTTAGGTGAAGGTCTCGTTCCTGGACTGTCCATACATAATAAGAGTCTTCTTAACCGTAGTAGCAACTATTATTTATACTTCTTATATAAGAATC
>CANYLF010290922.1:0-21256 GCA_948193215.1 Bocquillonia castaneifolia
ACTATAGAAATTAATCAAATCAATCAAAACACACAAGTAAATCATATAATTAGTATTAATAGCTATTTACTTACAAAATTAAATTTCTTTCCTTTGTTCTGAGCTTGGGAAGAACTTCCAATCTCCCTACTCAAATTTTTACCTCCTATAAATTTAACACATAATTATATCATCCAACATCATAAAAATACCTATTTAATCAATATAATCTACATAAGAAACTATAACCCTTTCCACCTTAGAAAATTCAATACTAAACATTAAACACACCTCCTAAACAAACCCTTACCACAAAACTTAATAACTAAACCAATTAAAAGAATATAACTACAATTAATTAAAGAAAGCTTACCAATTAATAGAATTCCCCTGAAAACTTCCTCTTCTTATCTTTTTCTTAAGCTCTCACTTCTTCTTTTCTCATTTTATCTACACACTCCACTAGCTTAAGAATCTCTACACAATCCACTAACTTAAGACACCCTTCTTATCCCTTAAAATTCATTTTTGTATTATTAATATGTTTTTAACTTTCCTAATTGGTTAATTAGAAAGTAACTTTGACTTTTTATATAACCCAATTTAAAGAAAATATCCAAATTCATCCAAACAATAAATCTAATCCTCAAACCTCCTCCCAACTAATATTATCAACATATATACCCCTCCTACACATGATTATGATTAATGATGGATAATTAATAAAAATTAACCATATTAATGATGCTAATTAAATACTAATGCATGTATATAATCTTGAGAATGTTACAATTCCTCCCCAATTAAGAAATTTCATCCTCGAAATTTAAACTTACCACTATTCTCAAATAAATACGGATATTTAGTTCTCATATGCTCTTCAACCTCCCATGTAGCTTCCCTTGGTGTTTGATGATGACTCCACTTCACCTTAACCATAGGAATTTCCTTCCTTCTCAACTTCTTTACCTCCCTTCCAAGAATCTCTATCGGTTCCTCAACATAGGTTAACTTTTCCATGATTTCCACTTCGGGTTCATTCAATACATGACTAGGATCCGATCTATATCTCCTAAGCATGGAAACATGAAACACATTGTGAATTTGTGATAATTCTGGTGGTAATGCTAACTTGTAAGCCAATGGTCCAATCCTCTCTACTATCTCATATGGCCCAATATCTCTAGGACTTAACTTCCCTTATCTTCCAAATCTCAAAATCCCCTTCCATGGAGATACCTTCAGAAATACCTTGTCACCCACTGCATATTCAACATCTCTTCTATGGCTATCCACATAACTCTTCTGTCTATCTTGTGCCGCTTTCATACACTTCTTCACAATCTGAATCTTATCCACAGTTAATTAAACTATTTCCGGACCTTCGAGTTGCCTTAAACCTTTCACGTCCCAACACACTGAACTTCGATATTTTCTTCCATATAATGCTTCGTAAGGAGCCATTCCGATGCTAGAATGAAAACTGTTGTTGTACGCAAACTCCATCAACGGTATATGTTCATCCCAATTACCCCGAAACTCCATTACACAAGCTCTCATCATATCCTCTAAAGTCTGAATCATTCTTTCCGATGTTCGTCTGTTTGAGGATGAAAAGCAGTACTGAAATGAAGTTGTGTACCCATAGCATTTTGCAAACTCTTCCAAAAATGTGAAGTAAATCGAGGAACTCTATCAGATACGATAGAATTAGGAACTCCATGTAACCGCACAATCTCTTTCACATACATTTCTGCCAACTGATCTAAAGAATAACCTTGCTGGATTGGTAAAAAGTGAGCTACCTTCATGAGTCTATCCATAACAAACCAAATTGCATCATTCTTTCGAAAAGTACGTGGCAACCCTACCACAAAATCCATGGTAACCTTCACCCATTTCCACTCTAGTATTGACAAAGAATGAAGTTTCCCTGCAGGTGCTTGATGTTCTGCTTTTACTTACTGACAAGTCAAACATTTAGCTACATATTTCGCAATATCCTTCTTCATCCCTGACCACCAATTATGAGTCTTCACATTGTGATACATCTTAGTAACCCCTGGATGCATAGCATAAGGTGCACAATGAGCTTCATTCAAAAGTTGATTCTTTAGATTACCATCATTCGGTACACAAATTCTACTCCCATTCAACAATGTTCTGTCTTCTTTCAAAGCAAACTGAGTATTCTTCCCTTCTTGCACTCTAGTTTTCATCTTTTGTAAGCAATGATCATTCATATGAGCATCTCTAATTTCATCAATAATCAAGGCTTCACTTGCATTGTAGCTATTAAAACATCATTATACAATTCAAATTCCACATTCATCTCTCGAAGCAACCAAAGAGTTTAAACTATAACAAATCATTCTGGCTAACCTGTCAAATGTCTTCCTACTCAGTGGATCTGCAACTACATTCGCTTTTCCAAGATGATAGCCAATGGTACAGTCATAGTCTTTTATCAACTCCATCCATCTCCTTTGTCTCAAATTCAACTCCTTTTGTGTAGGGACATACTTCAAACTCTTATGGTCAGTGAAAATCTGAAAAGTCTCTCCATATAAGTAATGTCTCCAAGTCTTCAAGGCATGTACAATAGCAGCTAGTTCAAGGTCATGTGTTGGATAGTTCAATTCATGAGGTTTCAATTATCTTGATACATAAGCAATCACCTTTCCATTTTGCATTAAAACACACCCAAGTCCATTTCCTGATGCATCCGTAAACACTACATACCCACCATTTTCAGACGGCAAGGCAAGGATCGGTGCAGAAGTCAATCTGTGTTTCAATTCCTTAAAACTCTGTTGACAAGCGTTAGTCCACTAAAAAGAAACATTCTTCCTCAATAAATTGGTTAATGGTTTAGCCACAAGAGAAAAGTCCTTCGCAAACCTTCGATAATATCCCACTAATTCCAAGAAACTTCAAATCTCAGTCACGCTTTTAGGCGGTTCCCATTCTGTAATTGCCTTGATCTTTGAAGGATCTGGTTGAACTCCATTTTTGTTTACAACATGGCCTAAGAAAGCTATTTCCTCTATCCAGAACTCACATTTGCTGAACTTTGCATAAAGTTGCTTCTCCCTCAAAATCTGTAAAGCCAAACTCAAATCTTCATGGTTCTTTGAGTAAATCAGGATATCATCTATGAAAACAATCACAAACTGATCTAGGTATGGCTGAAAAATCTTGTTCATCAAAGACATAAAAGCAGCTGGTGCATTGGTTAACCCAAATGGCATCCCTAGAAACTCATAGTGTCCATATCTTGTTCGAAAGGCAGTCTTTGGAATAGAAGCTTCATCCACTCTAAGTTGCCAATAACCCAATCTCAAGTCAATCTTGAAAAACAACGATGCCCCTTTCAGTTGGTCAAGCAAATCATCTATCCTAGGCAATGAATATTTGTTTTTCACAATGATTTAGTTCATCCTTCGGTAATTAGTACATAATCTCAAGCTACCATCTTTCTTTTTGACAAATAACACCGGAGCACCCCACGGAGAAATGCTTGGCCTAATGAATCCCTTGTCTAACAACTCTTTTAATTGCTTCTTCAATTCTTTCAACTCTATTGGCGACATTCGATATGTCGCAATAGAAATAGGTGCAACTCCCGGAATAGTTTCAATCTCAAAATCAACTTCCCTTTGAGGTGGCAAACCAGGTAAATCTTCTGGAAATATATCTATAAACTATTCACTATCGAAACTTCAGATACTCCCGGACTTACCACTGTAGTGTCAATCACATTAGCTAAATATGCTTCACATCCACTTCTAATCAATTGAAAAGTTGTTACTACGGATATCAAACAATTTGGAACCGTCTTCCTTTCACCTACCATCATCGTTTTCATCTGCCTTTCTATCTCCATACTAACTTCTATGGTTTGACAATCAAAAATTGCATGATTCCGAGACAACCAATTCATGCCCAATATCACATCAAAATCTCTCAAATTAATTACCACTAAATCAACATTGAATGATATACCTCCCATAATCACCACACAATCCTTCACTACTATATTGACGGCTACTACACTACCAGCAGGCATAGAAACATAAATATCATGACCCAATGATTCAATATGACTATTCATACGTAATGCAAACTCAAATGAAATAAAGGAACATGTGGATCCTGGATCTATCAAAACATTTGCATCATGACCACAGACAGAAAGTATACTAGTAACAACATCTGGTGAAAAAGAAGCCTCCTACCTCGTTACAGCATAAACTCGTGCTTGTGGTTGACCGATAAGTCCTACTTGTGTCACCGATGAACTCGTTCTAACACCTCCTCTACCACTTCTTCCTCTACCTCTCACCACACTACCTTGCATCATATTCTCCCCAACACTGCTCTTGCTCATCGATGGATAACTACAACCTGCACCTCGACTCTCTAGACAGCTATTATCATAGTGACCCAATTTATTACATCTAAAATAAATTACTAGATTAGGTCCCTAACATTCACCAGAATGGAATCGACCACACTATGTGCAAGGAAGAGTAGTGCCTCGACTAGGAGTCCCACTAACCCCACGTCTAGCATCAAATCCCGTTTCTCTAGATCACCAACCACTCCTACCAGATGAAAAAGAAGTTGATCCTGTGGGTCTAATCATACCCCTACCTCTAAAACTTCCTCTCTGGAATCCAGAACCTCTAAAAGACATACTACCCACCTTAGATAAATGGCTAGAAGTACCCTCTGTTTTCTTCTTCTTGTTTTCAATTTCATTCCTCTCTTGTATGATTTCTTCAGCTCTGGTAGCCGCCTCTATCAAAGTGTCAAAGGCCTTACTGCCAAGTTCTCACAGATTTCCAGATTCAAACCCCTCTCAAATCTATTTCTTTTTAACTCTTTTGTTGCTACCTCTTTAGGTGCATACTTGTAAAGTCTGGTAAATTACAAATTATAATCTACTACCGACATCTCATTCTATTTTAGCTCTAGGAACTCAATCTTTTTTCGATCTTTGTAAATTGATGGAGGATATTTGGTTGCAAATTGATGAAGATAATCATTCCAAGTTAGAGTCAAAGGTCTATCTTTGCATCCAGGTACGGTTTCCCACCAGTCTAATGCATCTTTTTCAAACAAAAAAGTTACAAATTTCAGCTTTTTCTCAGGGGAACAATTAAATCTTTCAGCTACATTCAATTTTTCTTAGCCACTCCTCTACTACCGCTGGATCTGTAGTGCCCACAAACTCCTCACCTTTGTGTTTCTTAATTTTCGCAAAGATATCTTCGTTTATCGGTGGCGGTTTCATGTCTTGCACAACATTAAAATACTGATGGATTTCTAGGGGTACAGGTGGTTGTTCCTCAAACCCATGGGCATCACTATGACTATGCACAGACTCATTAAACTCTAGGCCAGTGGATTGTGCATCGTGTTCAGCCATCCAATATAATTAACAAACTTTACTACCATGAATGTTATATGCTCAAATGATTTATGCTTGCATAATATGATCTCAACCCCCCTATTCCCAATCATAAACAATTCACACAAAAATATAACACATTCACACATAATCACAACATTACACTTTCAACATTCAAACTAAAATTTGAAGCTTCAAACAATCATTTTTGGCCCTAAAACTTGGCTGTTACAAGTAAACTCGATAATTCATATAGATCTCTGAATAAACTTCAGTTTGATATATTATGGGCATTCTAACTCATCCTGTGCTAAAAGTTATGACCGTTTTACTAAAGCATACTCCCGAGGAACCTAATCCCATAGCTCTGATACCAAAAATGTAACACCACAAGAAAATTAACAATTTAAGAAAACAATATGAAATCCTTGGTCGCGGGGGTGATCTACATGATCGCGTGAGCAATCTAACAACCCGAGAATATAGAAAATTTTTAGCCTTGGTAATGTAGGCGATGGCACGATCACGGGCGCGATTAAAGAAATAGAGAAACTTGACATTCTGGACGTGATTGACACCGTTGAGGGCGTGACTTAGAGAACACAAGAAAACAAATTTTTAAGTCTAAAACTTGGCCAAAATCACTAAAAACAACATACCTAAAACTTGGCGAAAAACACTAGAAAACAACATACCAATCTCACTAAACTTGCATTACATATTATTTACACTATACTTCATATGAATACATAAGTTTGTACAATTCTAAAAACATCAACACAAAACACTCTTAGTTATCAACTTAAAACCCTTTTTCACATGCATGTAACATGTAAATCCAAATGCATAAGATATGATCGTGATCCACTGGCCAACCTGACACTTCTATTGCAATGCACGTGGACTTCTAGTGTCAACAAGCTATCAACAACCTGAAAAATAAAGCTGAGGGGTGAGCTGGCAACTCAGTAAATAAATAACTGCTAATACTAATCCAAACGCATAGCACATCCTATTTCCAAACAACACAAGTCCAATTTCCAATCAACACAACATAAAAGGTCATATTGCCTCAACAACAATAATTAAAACTTCCACCACATCTTCAATCACAAACCACAAATTACCAATCACCAATGACAATCAATCCTTGATAATAAGATAAATCATCTAAATGTATGGTTAAAGGAAAGGTAACCCTATCAATCATTCAATTCACATCTTTTTCATTATCAAATCTTTCTCATAAGTGCAACCTCTTGTTGCCCATTCACAATTAATCAATTTCCCCTCTTCACTTTTCTAGGGGTTCAATATACTTCATTTCAATTCCCCTTTTTCACTTTTCTAGGGGTTTTATTACAATTCACAATTTCAATCTTAACACTTGGGTTACCAAATCCTAACCACACACTTAGACAATTGAGCTCATTACCAAGCCAAACAATAACAATTAATCTAACAATCATTCCATCACAATTAATCAATCCAACCATCAATATCAATTTCCTCTCAATTCAATCATTTTCTTCACAATTCCATCACCATTAAACATTTCCACCAATATCCATCATAAACCACCTTCATTCACAAATAATTTCACTACCATTAAATCATTTCACAATTTGGAATCAAATCAACAATTCCACTCAATCAATCATTAAATATCACTATAGAAATTAATCAAATTAACCAAATACACAAGTAAATCATATAATTAGTATTAATAGCTATTTACTTAAAAAATTACACTTCCTTTCCTTTGCTTAAAGCTTGTGAAGAACTTCCAATCTCCCTATTCAAATTCTCACCTCCTATAAACCAATCAAGCATGCAACACATAATTATTTCATCCAAAATCATAAAAATACATATTTACTTAATATGCTCTACTAAAGAAACCATAACCCCTTATTAAACCTTTCCAACCATAGAAATACTCATAACCAACCTTAAACGCACCTCCTAATCAAAACCTAACCATAAACTTTATAATAAAACCAGTTAAAAGAAAATAACTATAATTAATTAAAGAAAACTTGCCAATTAATAGAAATTCCCCTTAAAACTTCCTCTTCTTATCTTTTTCTTAAGCTCTCACTATTTCTTTTCTCGCTTTCTCTACACACTCAACTAGCTTAAGAATCTCTACACAATCCACTAACTTAAGACACCCTTCTTATCCCTTAAAATTCATTTTTGTATTATTAATATGTTTTTAAATTTCCTAATTGGTTAATTAGAAAGTAACTTTGACTTTTTAACCCAATTTAAAGAAAATATCCAAATTCACCCAAACAATAAATCTAATCATCAAACCTCATCCCAACTAATATTATCAACATATATACCCCTCCTACATATAATTATGATTAATGATGCATAATTAATAAAAATTAACCACATTAATGATGCTAATTAATTACTAATGATACTAATTAAATACTAATGCATGTATAAAATCTTGAGGATGTTACACTTGGGGAAGTGAAATGTTAGAAGTGGAGACAAAAACTCCTCCTGCTTGGTTTCTGCGATTCAGCTGAAGGAGCTTTACTTGATGGGTTATAGCTTAAATAAGCCAAATAGATCAATTCCCAGCTTTCTTCTGCATCGCTTACGAGTCCTTTCTCTCTCCGATAATAAGCTTATTGGATCATTTCCTAGTTGGGTATTGCAGAATAACTCTGGTTTAGAGAGTCTGTACTTGAAAAATAACTCATTCACAGGAACTTTTCAGTTGCCTAGTTTAAAGCTTGACTTGATCTACTATTTGGACATTTCGACCAACAATATCACTAGTCAACTGCCCACGGATATTGGTCAGTTCCTCCCAAATCTAAAGTACATGGATGTTTCCCGGAATAGTTTTGAAGGTAAATTTCCTTCATCAATTTGTAAGTTAGAGGAACTATTTTTTCTGGGACTTGTCCAATAACAATTTCTCAGGTGAGCTTCCACCATGTTTATTTTCAGGGAAATGTGCCAAATTAAATACACTCTTTCTATAAAATAACTATTTTCAGGGAAACATTTTCCCTGAAATAGTGAATATGACATCCTTAGGTGGGTTACATATGAATAACAACAACTTTAGTGGCAACCTTTTCTTTACACCACTGCTCCTTGTTCTCGACATATCGAAGAACAATATAGCAGGTACAATCCCAACTCATCTATGTAATATGAGAAATCTTATATATTTAGACCTCTCATTGAATAGATTAAATGGATCACTGCCTTCTTGCTTCAATGCTACCGGATTGAGTTGGCTGTTTCTACAAAAGAATGGTCTAAATGGCATCACACCAAATGTGCTTTCTGGAAGTTCAAGTTTGGATATACTTGACTTGAGTGATAATAAATTTTCTGGAAATATTCCATCTTGGATCGGTCAGCTTTCTGATTTGGTTGTGTTGTTATTACGAGGTAATGCTTTATAAGGACATATTCCTAATCAGTTGTGTCAGTTAAGAAAATTGAATATTCTGGGTCTTTCAAACAACATCCTTAATGGTTCAATACCTTCATGCTTAAACAATATATCGTTTGGGAATATAAATGAAGGCAATACGTAAAACGACTTATTTTTCAATACTTGAAGTGGAATTTATAACAAAGTACAAACCCAACGTCTACAGGGGTGGCACCATCGGCATTATGTCATTATTAGATTTGTCACACAATGAATTAACCGGTAAGATCCCTTCAGAAATTGGAGAACTACAAGAACTTAGATCATTGAATTTATCTTACAATCACTTGTCAGGATCTATTCTAGTTACTTTCTCAAATCTAAAGAGTCTTGAGAGCCTTGATCTTCAAAGCAACAATTTATTTGGTGAAATCCCAACTCAACTGGCTGCTTTGAACTTCTTAGGAACCTTCAATGTTTCATGATGGACCTGAATAATACTTGCCATTGGGCCAGGCCCACTAATAATGTCCCATTCCTGAACATTGCTCCTTGAGGGGACCAGGGGACACGTGCCGCACATACAGCCTGGCACCCCTGGAAACCCTAGATTCCTGCTATACTATAAAAGGAACAGTGCAAGGACAATTGAGGTAATTCTATTTTGTTTTGTATTTCTCTCTCTCTAACTTAGGCATCGGAGTGCCATTGGGACACCACCATCCCACCGTGCTCTAACCTGTCTTTGGTTGCAGATATCCGCACCCCCAGAGACCTGCAGAGAGGATTCAAGACCATGGTGGCCCCTGACCCATCATTTGGTGCGGTGAACGAAGGATTGAATAACTCTACCAGCGGTGAGAATACATAAAGGGTGCCAGCTTCATTTCCACCTCCACCACCTTTGGCACCAGGAACACACCCAACAATCTACTACCAAAACCAACCTCCAAGACCACGAGACGGCCCGTTCTTTGATTGGACCCTAACACCGCCGTACACGGTGGTAAATACTTTTACAAACTCCAAACACTAATCTACCCTCCTCCAGCCAAACATCACAACCCAGCCGGTTTGCTAGGGTTGGCCAGTACATATGAAATCATTATCCAGTGATATACATACACCAAGATCCCAACCATACATCCCTTAACCAGTCCTAGATCCAAATGCCATATGGCAAGCCACAATGGCCAACGTAATGTAGGAGATGACCAGCCTCTTCCATGCAAGAATGATAGCTGCCATGCAGCAAATTCAGAATACTCAGCCACATCCTCACTATCAAAACCCATTTAACCCAGATCTACACCATACCACATCTCCAATAAACTATGTCACTACATCTACGCTACCTAGCCCAATCCCTCGACCGTCAGAGAAGGTAGATGAATCTGAAGTGATGGGAAAATCCCCAAGGGGAGATAAGAAGCAGAAAGATGATGGGGATGAGAACAGAAAGTCCTGGGCATTTTTCAGAGATTCAAGAGGGGAGATTTTGATGAGGATTACCTTTTGGATGGCGGATCCCCCTTGTCACCCGTAATACTGCTAGAACCTTTGCCAGATAAGATATGAACGCCAAAGATGGATTCATTTAATAGATTAGGAGATCCTAAAGAACATGTTGCACAGTTCAACATAATGATGGTACTTCAACAACGTGTAACAGACGCTGTGAAATGTAGGGTTTTCCCTACGACATTGAAAGGATCGGCACAACATTGGTATCTGTGGCTCCCAAGGGCATCCATAACCTGTTTCGAAGATATGGCCACCATTTTTAAGTGGAGATACCACACAAACATCCCGCCTGCCAGAAAGACAAGTGACCTGGTAAGGTGTACACGAAAACCGGATGAGCCGCTAAGGGAGTATGTATTGCGGTTTAACAAAGAAGCCATGTTGGTTGACAACTTGAATGTGGAAACAGCAATATAAGCATTAAGAAAAGGAACCACATTCCGCAGGCTACATGATAAACTAGTAACTAAAAAGCCAACTACTTTCAATGAGGCAATGGCAATTGCCCAAAAATGTGCGGATCTTGACGAAACTATAAGGGCGGATAAGAAAGAGGTAGAGAAGCGGAAAAGTTTACTAGATAAGAATGAAAAGCAGAAGACCAAGCAGAATGATAGGGATCCCTACAAGAATCGAACTTTTTTCACTCATTTGAATACCCGGAGAGAAGAAATCCTGATGTGAATCAA
Organism: Bocquillonia castaneifolia; assembly: GCA_948193215.1. Taxonomy (NCBI): domain Eukaryota; kingdom Viridiplantae; phylum Streptophyta; class Magnoliopsida; order Malpighiales; family Euphorbiaceae; genus Bocquillonia; species Bocquillonia castaneifolia. The sequence goes on from CANYLF010290922.1 coordinate 11,024, forward strand.
GGAAAATGGAGAGGAAATCCACCGACCAAAACCGTTGAATCCCGAAAAAAGTGATAAGCGGGACAGGCAGAAGTACTGTAAATACCACAAAGATCATGGTCATCAACCTAAGGACTACCGTGACTTAAAATATGAAATTGAGAGGCTAGTGCAAAAAGGAAAGTTGAAGAAGTTTGTTGGGGGAGAATAGGAATAGAAATGAGACAGGGAGGAGGATAACGCAGAGAAAGGGAACCAAGCCAACAAAAAGAAATTTGACCCAAGTAAGATCTGCTACGTCATCACTGGATGGAGCCCCATAATTGAACCAACAAAGAAAAAGTAGAAGAAACATGTACTGCTGGTCGAGTCTAGCCTGTCTGCGGTTTCTTTTGACCATTTTGATGCCGCCCATGTTAAGGGCCCTCACAATGATGCACTAGTGATTGATGCTATGGTGGGAGAATACCCGGTGAAGCGGATGTTACTAGATGAGGGTAGTGTAGTCAACATTCTAACAAAGAAGGCGTATGTCACAATAGGCGGAGAATTGTCCGCTTTAAAACCTGTCAAGAAGCCGTTGGTGGGACTCGGTGGACTACCAATACAGTCGGTTGGAATAGCAAAATTGGAAATGCACTTTGGGGAAGATGGAGGCCCAACAATGTCCATTTTAGTGCTGTTTAACATGATAGATATGGAGCTTGCCTACAATGCCATACTTGGGAGGCCACTGCTATATGAGACTAGAGCAGTCATAAGCATCCACTACCTAACTATGATAATTCCAACTCCTAAGGGACCAGTGGTCATTAGGGGGAACAAAGAGGAATCACAACAACGTTATGTAGTGGCGGAAGGTGGAAAAGCGGAAGCTCTGAGCATTGAACATATTCTATGTCCTAATGAGTGGAAGTGGAATGGAGAAGCAGCTGAGGAAACCATTGAAGTGACCCTTGATAATGGCAAGACAGTTAATATCGGTACTAGAATGAAAACGGGAACGAAAAAAGGTGTAATTGCAGCATTGGTTGATAACCAGATGCTTTTTGCTTCAAAACTGGCGGAGATAGTGGGCATTGACCTAAGTATAATCACTCACAAATTAAGGGTTGACCCAGATGCCAAGCCAGTTAGACAGGAGAAGAGGTAATTCAGTGTAGAAAAGTAGAGGCTGATTGAGGAGGAAGTGAAAAAGCTGATGGTGGCTAACTTCATAGAGCTGATCCAGCACACTGATTGGTGCGCAATTGTGGTTTTAGTTAATAAATCAAATGGCAAGCATCGGATGTGTGTTGATTTTACTGACCTAAACAAAGCCTGCCCGAAGGACAATTACCCGCTCCCTTATATAGACCAGATGGTTGATTCAACAGCCAGTCACGGCTACCACCAGGTGCCGATGCATGAAGCAGATAAGGGTAAAACTGCCTTTATTACTAATAGTGGTACTTATTATTACAGGGTAATGCCATTTGACCTCAAGAATGCAGGTGCCACTTATCATAGGCTTATGAATTATATGTTCAAAGACTAGATCAGGAGAAATGTAGAAGTCTATGTTGATGACTTGCTTATCAAGAGCCAGTGGGAGGAGGATCACCCCCGCGATATAAGGGAAGCCCTCGAGATGTTGTAGAAATTCCAAATGAAGCTAAACCCGGCTAAGTGTACATTTGGCATCAAATCTGGGAAATTCCTAGGTTTCATGGTTTCAGAAAAAGGGATAGAGGCCAATCTAGAGAAAGTGAGAGCTATTTTGGAAATGAAGCCGCCAAGAAACGTGAACGAAGTTCAGAAGCTGAATGGGCAGATAACAACCCTGGGAAGGTTTATGTCTTGTGCAGCTCTCAAGTCTTTACCATTTTATAAATTGCTCAAAGGCCTAAGAAAATTTGAGTGGACAGAGGAATGTCAGTCTTTCGAGAACCTGAAAAAGTTCTTAACATCTCCACCCTTGCTGAGTTGACCGGTGGCAGGGGAAAAACTTTACCTTTATCTGGCAGGGACTAATGAGACGATTGCCAGTGTGTTGATAAGGGAGGAAATGGGCAAGTAGAAGCCGATTTATTATGTAAGCCGGGTACTGAAGGGATCCGAAATTTGATACTCGTCAATTGATAAAATGGCACTAGCTGTGGTTGAAACCAGCAAGCGGTTAAAGCCGTACTTTCATGCCCATACAATTGTTATGAGAACAAACATGCTGCTAAGGAAGGCCTTAGAAAGACCTGAAACTTCAGGAAAATTGGTGAACTGGTCAATTCAGTTGGGAGAGCATGAAGTCAGTTATGAGCCACGATCTGCCATAAAAGCCTAAGTTCTGGCAGATTTCATAGCTGAGATGACCGGAGATCGGGAGGTTGCGGAGCCTGAATGAATAACTAACAAATGGGAATTATTTGTAGATGGGGCTAGTGGTGACAACGGCTCCGAAGCAGGGATTATGTTGATCAGGCCAAGTAAAATACAAATTGTGTATGCTATAAGATTGCTGTTTAAAGCAACTAATAATGCTGCAGAGTATGAAGCGCTAATAGCTAGCCAATCATTAGCGGAAGAAGTGAGGGCAGATAATCCGATGGTCCATAGTGATTCACAGTTGGTAGTCAACCAAGTCTCTAGAAACTTTGTGGCTAAGGAACGAATGATGATCAGGTACCTAGGAAAGGTACAAAAGCAGTTAACTACGATCAAAGAGAGAGGGGGGCAGTATGAGATCCGCCAGATCCCAAGAACAGAAAATGTTGACTTATTGGCAAAAGCAGCATCAGAGAGGAAAGAAGCCTTTCATAAAATCCCACTAAGAGAGGAACTAGCAGCACCAAGTGTTGAGAAGGAAGAAGTAATGGAGATAGCAGAGATAGCTAATTGGATGAAGCCTATAATTGCTTATAAAACAACCAGTGAATTGCCTAAGGATAGAAAGGCGGCTCAATGCCTGCAAGCAATGGCGTCACTTTACTACTATCAGGATGGGGTTTTCTATCTGAAAGCAAGGTCGCACCCGTGGTGCCAATGTGTGTCACCAAACGAAGGTTTACATCTGCTTAGGGAGATTCACGAGGGAATATGTGGGTCTTACGAAGCGGCGGCAACATTAGTCAGGAAAGTTATACTACAAGGGTACTATTGGCTAACAATGTACAAGGACGCTTTAGGACTAGTGGAGAAGTGTGAGAAGTGCCAGAAGTATGTGCAGGTTAGTCACTTACCCGCCAACTATTAGTCACCAATTGGCAGTCCTTGGCCTTTTACAGTGTGGGGTATGGATATACTTGGCCCTTTCCCACTTGCCTCCGGGCAGAGGAAATACTTGATTGTCACCGTTGACCACTTTACAAAGCGGATCGAGAAGTTCTTCAGGAATGAAATTATTTGTAGCTTTGGTATACCCCATTCACTCATCACAGATAATGGCAAGCAATTTGACTCAGAAAAGTTCAGGGGTTTCTGCGATAACCTGAACATACAGCTGCACTTCACTTGAGTTGCTCATCCTTAAACAAATGGGCAAACAGAGAATGCAAACAGAACATTGTTAGACGGTTTAAAGAAAAGGTTGGATGACCTAAAAGGTGCTTGGATGGAAGAACTTTACAGTGTGTTATGGGCTTATAGAACAACCCCAAGGAGAGCTACTAGGGAATCCCCATTCAAGCTAGCGTATGGAATGGATGCCATAATTCCAGTCGAAGTGACTATCCCATCTTGGTAGGTATTTTGATCCTAAAGCAAATGACAAAGCCGTTGCTTTGAACAATGATTTATTGCAAAAGAGAAGGAATCAAGCGGTAGTTAGAGCTGACCAGTATAAGCAGCAGGCGGCAAAGTACCATGACAAGAAAGTCAAATTGAAGTCTTTCAAAGAAGGAGATCTAGCCCTGAGGAGAGCTAATGTTGGGAAAGGAGCCGCGGGTGTTGGCAAGCTAGGGCCCACTTGGGAAGGTACATATGAAGTAAAAGCAGTTACAGGAAAGGCTGCATATAAGTTGGCTAGTCTTGATGGAACAATACTCCCTACGACATGGAATGCTGAGCTTTTAAGAAATTATTATCAGTAATGTAAATCCTTTCTTTTTGAGGTGCAATGAATGGAAAAGTGAAATTCCACTATGTGTGTGATTATTAATTTTTTTCTCTCCTGTAAGTGCTACAAAACCAAAAGCTTATAGGGCAAAGGCATAAATAGGCAGCTAGTGCCGCACAGCCATAAGTCTCATCAGACAAAGGCATAAATAGGCCATGAGTGCCGCACAGCCATAAGTCTCATCAGACAAAAGGCATAAACCACGAGTACCGCACAGCTAAAAGTCTCATCAAACAAAAGGCATAAATAGGCAGCAAATGCTGCACAGCCATAAGTCTCATCAGACAAAGGCATAAAAAGGCCACGAGTGCCGCACAGCCAAAAGTCTCATCAGACAAAAGGCATAAATAGGTAGCAAATGTCGCACAACCATAAGTCTCATCAGACAAAGGCATAAAAAGGCCATGAGTGCTGCAAAGCCATAAGTCTCATCACAAGCATAAATAGGCAGCAAGTGCCGCACAACCATAAGTCTCATTAGACCAGCATAAATAGGCAGCAATTATCGCACAGCCGTAAATCTTGTTAGACAAATGCATGAGCAAGCAACAAGTGCCGCACTGTAATAAGCAATGAAAGAAAGGACATTCAACAAAAGAGCATAAACAATAAAGCATAAATAAATCCATTATAAAATAACAAATTGTTCGACAGATCAATAATATAACGTACATAAAGTCAGGAAACCACGTACAATGAGCGGTACCGAAACACTAGACAACGGTAGTTACAAAGAAAAGAAATCAGTCCACCACAAGGGTTTGGTGGCTTTCACCCTCTTGCTCTCTAGGAGGTCCATCTCTGGGACCGACATTGGTTCCAACGACCAAAGGGACTTGGTTGAGAGGAGTCGGGTCTATCACCGTGATCGAATGTTCACCTGGTTCAACTACCCTCGGAGATGGTGGTGGTATGTTATTGTCACCAGTCTGTTCAGCAAGAAAATCAAACTCCTCGTCCAGGCCTTCCTCACAATTTTTCCAGACTTTGCCAGCCAAAGCAATGGGATCAATCCCATATGTGCAATTTTTGATAAAATCCGGAGTTTGAACATCGGCAAGTTGAAGGGACGGATTTTGGTGCTTCTGTTGAAAAGCTTTGGCACATTCCATCGCGAAGGCTGACAAGACCCGACCAGTAAAGCCTACCGTAGCTGCCCGTTCTTTATTTAAGGTAGCTTGGAGCTCATTCCGTGAAGCAGTCAGGTCCCACAAATTGTCTTTGAAAGAAGCTATTTCATGAACAGCATCCTTCTTTTCATCTTCCAGTTTCCCGCATTTTGGCGGATCTCTGAGATCTCTGTCAGAAGCTTTCTATTCACCTCCTCCTTAGCTTTGACTTTGGCTGTGCGGGAGTTGAGCTCAAGCTCAATGAGATCCTTGGCGTTGAGTTGTGTAGTGGATTCATTGGATGCCTTGAGTCGGTTCTCCTCGAGCAGCTCACCAACTTGAAGGGCCTATAAAATCCAAAAAAGTTAGAACTTAAAAACGCATCTGTACCCAATTAAAACTGATAATAGAAAAGCAAACTTACAGCCATTTGATACATCCGGAGATGGCTAATAAGCTCGGCCTGAGGAATGCTCCTCCTCTCAGCCATGTCCTTAGGCAAGCAGACGGCTTCAACAAGTCTTTTTATGGTCAGATGACTTTTCACCATCTTATCTTCACGGTGTTTATCCAACCAGTCATAAATGTTCATTGGTTCCCCACATTTTGTGAGGAACACCTTTTTTTCATGAATTGCAGGCTTTCTTCATTTTTCGGGACTTCACTGGCCGGCTGAAGTACTTGACTAGATCCGACCACCTAAACTAGTGGAGGTTGCTGGGGTCTGTTGTCCTCTATGCATTTTTTTCTTTGCCAAATTTTGATCAGTAGAGGGATCCGTTCCCCCCTTAGCAGTCAGATCATGGATTTGCTCTTCTGGAATAGTGGCAGAGGCAAGAGCTCTTTTTTTGGCTCTCTTCTTCTTCGAATCTACGAATTTCATGCGAGATAAGTCCATCTACATTAGCAAAGAAAATAAAAAAAATAATTAAAAACTTTGAAAAGAAATGAATAATAATGTACCAGTTACAAATGATGGACCGGCTTCAAGACAATCTATAGGGCCGGTCTCATCAATTTTTGCCAACAATCGAGCCAACTTTGTATCTTCAGTTAAGTTATTAGGGAGGATTTAGTCCTCTGCTGGTTCATTTATTGTTAAGGTATTTGACCTGCCGGTCTTTTTCTTCTTCCTAGTGACTTTTTCTCTAGCTGCACTGGCGGCTTCTTCCTCAGCAATGCTTCTCTTAAGAAGGTAATTATTTACATAGTAATCCAATGAGTTTTCCTTACTAAACACAGCAGTGGCAAACTATTTAAGGAGATTAATGAATTTGAGTTTTAAATCCCGCCTATTTACACTCTTGGCAGAAACCCATTTTCTAGGAAGTCCAGAAAAGGCCTCGTCATGTTGGACTAAGAAAAATCTCTTATGGATATCATAGGCTTTATCAGGGGATCCAGCTTCCGTAGAGAAATAGTACTCATTCTTCCTATGGGTGAAGCTAAAGAACTGCATATATCTTTCAACACTGGGGTTTAGACCCGCGTCCTTATGAATATACAAAAAGGCTAGGAAGCTTCGGATGGCAATGGGATGAAATTGGGCTAATGGAATTTTTTGCAATTTTAAAAATTCTATTAATAATGGTTCAAGAGGAAAGCGGAGGCCAACCTCAATTTGTTTTGCATAGACTACTATCTCGATAGGGCCTAAAAAATTGTTAGCCCTATGACTATCTAAAGGTTGACAGTATGTATAACCCTTTGGTAGAGGGTAATTATCAGAAAAAGCTTGCAAAGCATCGAAATCATCAGCATAGATAGATTTTATCTTTTTGAGAGATTTCTTCTTCTCTTTAAATTCATTTATGTAAGGATTAGGATCATTTAAAGAAAGATTATGAGCCATAGGGAAAATCCTGGTCAAGAGATGTTACAGCAGTGCAAGTATGAAGATCCACAGGCAGGAAAAGATAAAGCTGCTCGCAGTAGACACAAAGATACCTCTCTTGAGACTGCAGAAAACTTAGAATGGAAAGAGAATTGAAACGGAGAAAAACAAGAAGTGTGAAAGGGAAGGAAGATGTTGGCTTTTATAAAAAAATTTCTGTCTCAGAGACCATCATGCCCAAAGAGGTGGCAAATACTGGACCATCTGATCATAAAAGTTAAAGGGCATTGTAGTCCTTTCCAAATACCCATTAAAAATTGTTGTTTTCATAGAGAGCAGATGACGAAGCATCGCATCACTAATGATAAGACGCGTGGGGGACAACTGGCCATCCAAGAGACGCAACGTCTGACAATTAGAAAGGCATGGCTTTTAAGGAAGAGAGAGAAGCGATAAATTCAAAACTCAAATAGGGCGGGAAAAACTGAAAAAAAAAACAAATTTCGGTACCCGTTAAGCGGATTTTTGAATTGTTTATCAAGAACCAACAATGATAAAAGACCGGGTCTTTTCTACTACAAACAATAGGAGCCATAAATAACTTCCATACTCATGGGGGGGGGGGAATATTGATGGACCTGAATAATACTTGCCATTGGGCCAGGCCCACTAATAATGTCCCATTCCTAAACATTCCTCCATTAGGGGACCAAGGGACACGTGCCGCACATACAGTGTGGCACCCCTGAAAACCCTAGATTCCTGCTATACTATAAAAGGAACAATGCAAGGACAACTGAGGTAATTCTATTCTTAAAAACCCTAAAAAAAATCCTTCTATTTTTTCTTGTATTTCTCTCTCTCTCTAACTTAGGCATCGGAGTGCCGTTGGGACACCACCGTCCCACTGTGCTCTAACCTATCTTTGGTTGCACATATCCGCACCCCTAGAGACCCGAAGAGAGGATTCAAGACCATGGTGGCCCCCGACCCATCATTTCATACAACAACCTTTCAAGTAGCGTCCCCATCGAAGGTCAATTTGGAATGTTTATTGAAAATAGTTACTTGGGTAATCCTGGACTCTGAGGCAATCAAATTCACAGGAGCTACCAAGCAGAAGCACCAACACCAACATCATTCATTGATGATGACGATGAAATCGCAATCGACATAGTTTGGTTCCATTAGAGTTTCTCTGCATCGTATGTCACAATCTTACTTGGAATAGCTACGATTCTCTACATCAACCTACATTGGCGCAACTTTTGGTTTTGCTATGTAGATTTATGTTTTTATGCTGTTTATATTCGACTTTTTAAGGTAGTTATTAATAAATGATCTTTGTAATAGTTTCATTCTATGCTTCTAAATGTTTCTCTGTTGTAGCCAGGGCACTACATTTGCTCTATGGCTTTTCTGGGTTATGCTTTGTTCTGTTGTTGACCAGCTTGATGTTTTTTTAAGGGACCAACTTGATGTTATATCAGTCGTTACCGCTTGTAATCTATTGTCTTAGTGAAATAATTTGTTTTCTTCATTATTTTAACTCTTCAAGCGCATTTATATATAAGAAAATTGTACAAAACTACAACTATAACATAAAAAATAGGGTTAAAGACATAAAAAAAATCACCAACTTTAGCACTTTTTACAAATTAATCATGAGTTTTTAAATATTGTAATTTAATATATCATATTTCTAAAAATTGCATTTCCAATCACCGATCAAAATTACGTTGACGGACTGCTGACTTGGTGACTGGATCCTGATAAATAAGTCCATGTAAGTGTCACATCAAAAAGCACCATTTTGATTATTTGCAAAAACAAATCATAAACTTTAGTTACTTTTGCAAATTTATCATGAACTTTTAATTTTTTAGCAAATTAGTGCATGTGAGTTTTTATAAAATTGAATTATATGATTTATCAATAATTTATTTTTAAAGTATAATTAAAATTTAAATAATTTTTTTACATAAAATAATAAAGAATATGATAAATTTCACCAATTATAAGTGTAACTCCTTAAACTTTAACACAAAACGGATAGAAATACTAAGAACAAGAAATTTTAACCCAAAACCATAATATAAGAATTTGATTTTTTTTTTTAATATTTGCAACAGTCGTTACATCTACAACAACGGTCATTGCGGTGGTTGCAACGGTCGTTGCTACACTAGAACGGGCGTTGCAAAAATGTACAAATTTTTCCAAAGTTTCCGAGAATGACACGGGGGAAACCCATGTGCAACAGGCTATGCAACGATCGTTGCCCATGTTGCAACGGGCATTATAGACTATGAAACGGTCGTTGCAAGCCTAAAATCATCACACGAAAATCTTAATAAAAATTCAAAGTGATAAAACAGAATTTTCAACTTTTCAGCTTAAAAGCAGACCCCAATCAACCCAAATCATCATAGACTCATAACAACCCTCCTAATGTATTAAAAACAAGATCAAAACATATTTTTACAACTAGAATTCACATAAATACATAAATTTATACAATATTAAAACATTTACACATTCAAACCAACATACATAAACATGCTCAAGACAATCCACTAGCTAACCTTCAAAACTTCTACTACTATGCACGTGAACTTCTAAATACTAACAAGCTTTGTCCATAACCTGAAAATTATTGCCAAGGGGTGAGCTGGTGACTCAATAAATAAATAACCACTAATACTAACCATAATATACACATACTTATATATATATATATATATATATATATATATATATATCTGTGTGTGTGTGTGTGTGTGTGTGTGCGCGTGTGTGTGTCAAGATTCTCAAACTTAATTAAATAACATCACATTGAACCACAATTCTATGAATTCAAAACTTATCATTCTATTACAAACTCATCCACAATCTCAATAGATTCATCACCTCATGCTCAAGACAATCCACTAGCCAACCTTCAAAACTTCTACTGCTATGCACGTGAACTTCTGAATACTAACAAGCTTTGCCCATAACCTGAAAATTATTGCCAAGGGGTAAGCTGGTGACTCAGTAAATAAATAACCACTTATACTAACCATAATATACACATACTTATATATATATATATATATATGTCAAGATTCTCAAACTTAATTAAATAACATCACATTGAACCACAATTCTATGAATTCACAACTTATCATTCTATTACAAACTCATCCACAATCTCAATAGATTCATCACCTCATCAAGTC
>CANYLF010291414.1:0-12566 GCA_948193215.1 Bocquillonia castaneifolia
AGCAGAAGATTCCACTTTATAAGTTTTTAACATTAACTGTCAACTGAGCTATTCTATAATATCAATTATTATATGAAACATGTTTATCTTGAATCCCATGCTATACTGATTTGTATATAGAATATTTATTAAATTTTAATCAATACTTGATCTAAGCATTTTGTGTAATAACTTATTAATTAAACTTCTATATATCAACTAATGAAAATCCTAGACATTGTTTAATTAGGAAAAAAAAGGTCTTTTTCTTTATATATTTGAGTTGCAACAATGACATTATAGATTTATATTTTTCATTTTTTCAGTTGTAAGTAAATGCAAATGTTAAATATGGATATGAAATTTCTAACATTAACGTTTATTATGTGCTGTAAACATTATACAGCCTAAACACATGGTGTACTTCACTCCACATGCTACTAAAATAATTATTTTGTTTATGAGAGAATAAGAAAAAAAATATTAATTAATGCTAAAGAAAAGAAAATAAAGGAGAGAAAAGGCTAAATAATTCTCATGTTTAGAAGTTTTGAAGAAAAAGAAAAAATAATGATAAATAATAGTATAACAGTAATATTTAATAAATAAAAACAGTAATATTTAATAAATATTTTTAGGAATAGTTGGGATAAGCTATTATTTTGAGGGAATAAGAAAATTGGAAGAGTTGAGATAAATTATCATTTCTTATTGTTCTTATTTTTTTTTTAAATCCCTAAATAAGAAATATTAGATATCGGATATCCTTTCTATTTGTTCTTTCCTATCCCTTTCTATCCTCTATATAAACATAGTGTAAATGGGAAAACAAGGTATTTTTATAATTTATTTTGCAAAAGTTTAACTAACAATTAAAAAAAATCCAAAATTGATAATCCCATAAAAAAATAAGCTTAAAATCTAAAAGGAAATTAAAATCATCAGTAAAAAAAAAGACAAGAAGAAAAAACCAAAGTATTTTTACTGGTTCAAAGAAATACCATTACCAATCAAATAGCTCAGCCCTCGAATATTCCAAAGCCATAATTAAAAAAACATCTTAAGCTAAACCAGACAAAACCATGAAAACTTCAACCGCAACATTGTATCTATATTTTTAAAATCATAAAACAAATTAAAAAGGACATATATTTTTATTTTTAAAAAGAAAACTTGCAAGTAAAGCCAATTGGCATGATTGATTTGCTGCATAAAATTATAAATTTAAAATCTTCTCACTACCTCCTTCCTACCCAACCCAGCTACCCCCTATCACCAGTACTCTAATATCATCCACCTCAAGCAAAATTAGTCAAAAACACTGATAATAATAATATTTAACACCACATTTTATTTTATATAACCTAATGCACATATCAAGTAGCCCAAATTTATTTTAAATCAATTAATATTACTGGTTCGATTTTAAAAAAACACTTATACTAGGATGTATCATTTGGTTCATTATCGAACTTAAAACTAGTTTAAATAATTCGAATTAAGAAAAGCTAAAAAGATGAAAAAATTAAACTTCTTTTATCAAATCTTTAAGGCGGGCAAGGAGTCAAAAGTTCTATATATTAGAAGTCGAAAATAATTATTACATCATTTAAAAATGCAAGTAAAAATAATTTAAAACAGATCTTTATGGTTTTTAAGTGATAATTGTAGCAGTTAAAAAAAGTGATAATTTTATGTTTTTATGTGATTATTATTAATCAATGAAAAAACCCATAGAAAAGAAAGGGCAAAAAGGTAAATGAACAGATATAATATTCGGTACTGTCAATCTTTGTCTCATTCTATTCTACGCACAGACCACGAATTGAATAATTTATAAATATTAATTTTATTTTTTTTTCATTTGAGTGAGTTTAACAGAGAGAATACAGAAACACAAACAAACAGAGAAACCAAAATTGAAAGAAAATTCAGTTAACAATACCAAATTTGGATTGATCTCTCTCATTCTTCTCTCTATTTCCATTTCCTCTGTATCCCTTTGATGAAGAAGACGAAGGGATCAGAGGATCGTATTGTATCATATTTCTATCTCATATAATATAACATACAACACAATACAATATATTTAGAGAAAAGTTGCTTGCACCTATTGGTTAATAACAGTAGTTATTCTTAGTTTTTTTTTTTGATATTTGATTAGAGAGAGAGACAGAGTTAGAGATGGAAATAATGAGTGAAGAGAAAGAAACAATGGAAGGTTGGCTATATTTAGTACGTTATAACAGAATTGGTTTACAGTACTCTCGAAAACGTTACTTTGTTCTTGAAAATCATCTTCTTAAAAGCTTCAAGTCTGTTCCTTCTTCTAATCTTCAGGTTTCTTCTCTTTCTTATCTCTTTATTTTTTAATTGTTATTTGTTGCATTAGATCTTCTTCTTTTTTTCATTATATTGTGATTTTTCTTTTAATGATTTTTTTGGATTAGATATGATAATCATTTTTAATTTTTTTTGAAAATATGTGTTTGATTTGTTAGTATAATGATAATGAGAAGTACATTGTGAACTAAACTCAATTGTGAATTTTTAAATATTGTTTAATTAACTGTTTATTGTTTTTTATGATATGAAGTTGTTTTATATTCTTTAATTATTGATGCAGTTTTCTACTTTGTGGATTTTTTTTAAATTTCAATTTTTCCTTTTTTATTAATTGAAATGATATATACTGTCATTTTTATACTCCATGAGTTTGAGTTCCTTTGCGCTTGACAATGGAGAATTCATGCAGTACTTTGGATCAGTGACTATTAAATTAGTTTTATGTTGTGTATCAACCTGCTTATTTCTGTAATTCTAACACTAAGAACCTTTTCAAGAATAATTTTCATTGATTTAGACATAGCCTTGATGAAAGTAAAAGTGATTCTTGATGCCAGCTTTAGCTTTCTTCTTTCTTTCTTTTTTTTTTTTATTTTATTTTTTTGGTCATTTACTTTTCACTGGCCATTTTCTCAAGTATCAGCTTTAAAACGTTAGATGTGCTTTTATTTGAACTTGGCAATTTGTGCGGTTCCACTGTGAAATCAATGCAGATGACATTTTATTCCAATCCCTGTGACGGTCTTTGTATAACTGGAATATTTCTGCTTTAGCATTATAGGTCGTTATCATGAATTCTTTAGTCTGTATTATATCCTGTTATTATATTTCACTCTTCCTCTATTTATTTTGATGATGTCTTTGAGGTTGGATTCCCAATAGGAAGTTACTTGTCTGCCTTGGCAGATAATCCCTCACCTAAATTATCCAGAGCCTGTATTTTATACAAGTGCAATTAATGTAATTGTCTCATTGTTTTCTAAGCTTTAAATATGTAGACCCACATACATAACCTCAGATAAGGGGGAGAACTAAGAATACAATTGCACAAAACTTTAACATGAGAAAGCATCAAAATGTTTGATCTGAGTTGGTTCCAATAGTGAGGAAAAAAATAACTGGAGTAGGGACTGCATTGGCAAAGTAATTTGATGACATTGATACGCACATTTTAATGCATTCATAACAATATAAGTTTCATGGTATGCTTATTCTCATATTTTATTCTCATTTCTGTAGTTATATGCATGAAAAAGTGCTGAAGGAAAATGGATATCGATATAAGGGAAATTAGGGAAACTGTTCAATGCATTTTTAAATGTATCCACAACATAATAATATGAACAATGATTAGCTCTGCATATTCAGTTCTGTCAAGTGTTTAGCTACACAAAAAATGAACAGGTTTTAGAATTTTGTGTATATATTTCGTTTGAATAGGTAAGCGACATTCTATGATTGCCGTTCTGTTTAACAGTTACTTGCATTGTTTTTTTACATGGAAGTTGTTTTTCTATGATATTTTTTGTCCATTTTGGAGATCTCCACAATATAAGGATATATTATGGAATATGGGTTGCAAATATAATATGTAGATAATTTACATTAAATTGTTCTGCAGGATCCTGTTCGAAGTGCAATTATAGATTCCTGCATTCGGGTCACTGACAATGGGAGAGAGAGTATTCATAGAAAAGTATGGAAGCAGTTCTTATGTTTTCTTTATTTTTCATAACTTTATTTGACCCCTTTGCATCTTTAATTTATTTATATGGACAGTCATTTATGAACTTGCAGGTGTTCTTCATTTTTACACTTTACAATACTTCCAATCACAACGATCAACTTAAGGTGAGATGACTGATTCATTGAAAGACTTTTATTTATATTTAAACTTTTCATGTTTAAGTTATGAAGTCTAAACATCATAGCTGGGAGCAAGCAGTCCTGAAGAAGCAGCAAGATGGATTCATTCTATTCAAGAAGCAGCTTTAAAGGTTTGATATTGTTTGATTTTGATTTCCACACCATGCTTCTGTGTAAGAGGAATGGACTGATTGCCTGTATTCATTTGCAGGGCGGTCCCAATGTTGTTGTCTGTTCAAGAAGTAGTGGACAGTCTTTTAGGTATGATAGAACTATCTGGCATATTTTTGTCATATGATACCTACTTTCTTTTTTATCTATTTTGTTCACAAATTCTCTGTTACACAAACTCGATTTCAGTCTAACATGTCCGTGCTGGACTATTACTGGACATGCATTCTCAATTCAGAAGGCATTCTGCTGTAAAGAATAGCCAGTTGCATTTGTTTGCCAAAAGACATGGAGTCATAATTAAATTTTATGGGTCAGGCATTGTGTATTCCTGAATTCATTTCCTAAGATTTTTTTCCCGTTTTTCATGTATGTTTATGCACTCAGGTTGAGTGGTTCCAGTCGTATAAGCCACAGCAAACCAATAGACTGGACTCTTTGCTCAATGACACACAGCGATCCAGTGACTGATGTTATTGCACCTTCACCTTGGACAATCTTTGGGTGTCAGAATGGTAAGAATGAAGTCTGCAGTTTGTTGTTTTGAGAACATAAGTTTTGTTCTAACTAAAATGGGTGTGTGTGTAGGTTTACGTCTCTTTAAGGAAACAAAAGATAGGGATTCTCATGGAAAGGTAAGTAGATTTGACAATTTATTGGTTTAAATTAAAATTACATTATTAACGTGTCACTTTTTTTGACAGTGGGATGATCATCCTGCAATAATGGCTGTGGGTGTGGTTGATGGAACTTCGGAAGCTATTTTCCAAACTCTTATGTCTCTTGGTCCTTCAAGATCAGAGTAAGTTTTTGATTGTCAATATTGAAGCTTTTTCTTGGTCAATAACCCTATGAGTTGATATGGTTGCAAAGTATAAAAGTTACATATGGAAGGGAAAAAGATCACATGTTTTTTCAACTTTTAGTTTTTTGTGGAGAACTTACCCAGTAGAGTTCGATCATTGTTGTCTGCTCTAAGACACATGCACGTTCAACAGAACTAAAATTACAGTATAATTTTATAATCATGCGTGCCAAGACGTGTAAACTGCATTCACATTATCAGATTTCTTGTGATTGTGACTTTTATTCATTAACCAACTTGCTTCATTTTTTTTGGAGAATACATTCACAGACATCTTTATATAAATACATTGTTTAGTTATATTTATTTATTAATAAATTATCGTTGTCAATTGTCTTACAGATGGGACTTCTGTTTCTACAAGGGTAGTGTGGTTGAGCACCTTGATGGTCACACTGACATTATTCACAAGATGTTATATAATGATTGGTTGCCTTGGTGAGATCAAGACCCATGATGTCTTTCTTGTTTCCTGGTGAAGTGGTTTGGGTCTGAATGTGTAACTCATAATTTTCAGGGGAATGAAAAGAAGAGATCTTTTGTTGAGACGTTACTGGAGAAGGGAAGATGATGGAACATATGGTAAAAACATTTTGGAGCAAATAGTCCTGATTTATATTTTCAAGAGGGTTGTTTTGAATTATAATAATTTGATTAAATTTGTTCTGGTGCAGTTATTCTCTACCATTCTGTGTTTCACAAGAAGTGTCCACCCCAGAAAGGCTATGTTCGTGCCTGCCTTAAAAGTAATGTATGCTGAAATATTTGGAAGGGATAATAAAATCTATGGATCTTCTGAAGTTTTTTGTATTGTGTTCCACCTGAAGTAGATAAATATTGCAGGATAGATGTGCTATATTTATATGCAGCCCTTATCCAAGTTATTCTGAGAGTAGCTGTTGATTCTGTACTCAAATAGAACTCAGAAATTCTGAATTCCTTCACTTTCTTCTTAGTTGGCTTGCCTCGAGACTGAAAAATTAGTTGGATGATAACATTTTTGAGTGCTCTTCCAGGTGGAGGATACGTCATATCTCCGGTAAATCAAGGGAAACGATCTGTGGTGAAGCACATGCTCGCCATTGACTGGAAATTCTGGAAATCATATCTACGGCCTTCATCAGCTCGGTCTACTACCATCCGAATGCTTGGCCGAGTTGCTGGTAATCTTCAAATATTGTTAAATCTTTCCTGTTTTTTGTGTACTTTTTTCTGTATTATGATGTATTGCTGTTTGAGTCAAACAAAGCTGTTTTGCATTTGCAGCATTGCGAGAATTGTTTAGAACAAAACTGGGAACTTGTCCTTCCTCTGAATATTCATCAGGAGAGTTGGGAAGAAATAGTAAGTTGCACCAGAGTGAAGAGGATAGAAAAATTGGCGATGAGAGGACAAAGGAATCTCTGAGTGAAGAAGTAGATAAAGCACCATCTGAGCATGCCAGTCTAGTAAGCATGAATGATGCCGCTGATGAGTTTTTTGATGTTCCAGAACCTTCTGATAATGAACAAGCAGAAAATGGCTGGAGCTATGACTTTGGCTCTGAAATATACTCTCAGGTATTCTTAATTGCCCATTATTTCTTGCATAAAACGGAAAACCTAGAATTGGCAGTTGAGGGACTTCAGTGTTGCTCTCTCTATCTTCTTGGAGATGTGCTTCCTCATGGGTAGAACTAGTTTTAGATCATGTTGTAGTAACAGGAAAAAGCCTGAACAAGGCTGTTCTTGTATTAGAGAACCTTCAGGAAACAAGGGCTAGTGGCATATTTTAAATCTGATTGTCTGTCCCTGTGCATCCTTTACATGCAATAATTTTTCCGTGCATGTGTATTCCTATATTTATTTGGGAGGTTTATCCTGGCTGGACTTGGTAACTGATAACTCTCAGCTTAACTGCAGCTATAAGAGTTTTTGGTTACAGCAGGGTAGCTTGATTGAATTAATCTTTCAGAACTTGCTTGCACTAGCTGTTTATCCCACAATACTATTCTCACTTTTTTTGTGTTGCTTCTGACTTTTCTCTTGACTGAGAACTGCAGGACATGCGGCAACCTAAGTTATCCACTGCTGCTGTTTTTGTGAAGAAATTGCATGATCTTGCTGGTAACGTTGGTTTGGGTGATCATTGTTGAGAACTTGAGATTAAGCTAGTGGTTGCTAATTATAATTGCTTCCATCAGTGTCAGATGGGTTTGCATTATTTTCTTTCATGTGCAATTTATTGATGTTTAATTATCATGTACAGTTCAAAAGAGGGGTTATGTGGACTTGCAAGAGATGGAAAAGGAAGACAGTAATTTGTGCTGCTATGGAACTACACTTCCAAGAGACCCGACTTGTTCTATGCTTTCTAGTTGGACTGCAGCTGATCCTTCTACCTTTCTAATCCGTGGAGAGAATTACCTTGAAGACCAGAAGAAGGTACAAGTCACAGTACAATGATGATAAAGCTGAAATGCATATTCAAACATGTTTATTTTGGCCAATTATTGAGGACCGGTTAGGTATTATGAATGATTTCTGTCTGTTTTATTGACTATGAGTGATATGAATGGAAGCAATAAAGGCATACTTTCGTAAAACATAGGTTTAGGAGGGTCATAATCTTGTGAACACGGTTGTGCAATTGTGACTTAAATGGTGGGTTTAATATGTGGAACACAATTTCAAAAGTACCCTGGATAGGCAGCAAATTGGTTAGTAACGTTTGCTTAAATGAATAATATCTTGATTTTGGGCTTGCATTTTTTTCGTGATATTACCGGTCTGTACTCATGGCTCCTTATATATTCTTCAATTCCTTCCTTGCTTGTGTAACATGTGTTATTTACAATCAATCGTCATGTTTAAGTTCCTTTCTCTACCAGTAAAAAAATTTTAAGTTCCTTTCTCAAAGGCCTAGGAATGCCAAATTTTCACATCTCTGTTACACGAGAGACTAATCAATTTTCACATCTCCGTAACATGAGAGAATAACTGATTAAGATCATACTGCATGTTGACCATATAATTTGTTAAAACAGGGTGCCCCTGTAAAAGAATTTTTGGTTTTGGCCAACTGTCTCCAAGCTCCCTTTACTGATGAAGGATGTTGACATTATAAAATTGCTGTTGTTTGTTATCTTTATCTTTCCAGTTTAAGGCGAAAGGCACTTTGATGCAAATGGTTGCAGCAGACTGGCTTAGATCTAACAAGAGAGAAGATGATCTTGCAGGCCGTCCAGGAAGCATTGTTCAGGTAATATTTCATTTTCTTGATTAATTTTGAAGACAGTATAATTGCTGATCTCATGTGAGTGCAACTGTTCCAACTTTCAGTTTTTGACTGGTGTAATTAGAAAGAAAATTTACAAACTCTTTTTTGCAGAAATATGCTGCACAGGGTGGGCCAGAGTTTTTCTTCATTATAAATATACAAGTAAGTGCGATCTTCTCATAATCAGCCATGTCTTGATTTAAATGATATCATCCCTGCTGTTGCTCATTATAAAATTCAAGTTATTGGAAACAGGTTCCAGGTACAACTACGTATAGCCTTGCCCTCTACTATATGATGACTACACCTTTGGAAGATTCTCCCTTGCTAGAGAGATTTGTCAAGGGGGATGATGCATTCAGAAATTCAAGGTTTAAGCTCATACCTTATATATCTAAGGTTAGTACAACTAGTGGTTATTGCACTTGAGTGGCTTAAGATTTCCGTGCATAAATTTGGATGCCTTTTGTTGCTGAGTTCTCTTTGGTGTTTTCTAATGTGGATAATCAGGCAAGGAAAAAGCTGTTTGCATATTAATATCTACTCCTTTCATTTCTAAATATTTGTCGTTTTAGCAAAAAACTTTTGTTCCAAATTATGTCATTTCAAATATTAATGGAGCGTTAATTACACTTCTCCAAATCTATCCTTAGTTATCTTATTACTTTGTCTATTACTATAATTATTAGTTGGTTACAGAGATAATTTAGTCAGTTTCTGTCAATTCTTTTCTATTACCTAAGCTATGAGTAATTACATTTTTTTAGTTATCGTGCCAAACCCTAAATGACTTCCTAATAGTTTAGGAACTGATAGAGTACTACATTAAGGAAAGATGACACAAAATGGTGTTTTAAAAGCATCCATAAATTGATCCTTTCTCATGATTATTTATTTCTAATTGGAAAATTTATCTGCTTTTCTTTCTGTTCCCCTTCTGGGTTCTAGTATTTGATCTGAAAGCTAAAACAACAGCGAATTTGGTTATTGCCAGCCAAATGTGCAATTTTGTATACCATTTTAGTTCAGATGTTATCTGTAAAATTGTTTAAACCTGAGGCTTGTCATGATTCTAATAATAAGCTGCAACCTCTGAAGGTGTAACTTGCATTATTATTCTCCTGTGCACTTTGTAAAGACAGTGCTCGTCGTAAGTTACATTTGTTTTCTCAGGGTTCATGGATAGTTAAGCAGAGTGTGGGAAAGAAAGCATGCCTGATTGGCCAAGCACTGGAAATTAATTATTTCCACGGAGCAAACTACTTGGAGGTAAACTTGCAAGAATAATTGTACTTGGAAACAAGTACTGTTTTAAATATTAGGATTTTCCTATTGTACCCCCATCACAAAAACTGTCAAAAAGGGACTTGCTGTTTATTGCTAAAAAGGACTTTGTGCTAATCCTGAATTTGAATGTCCTCTTCAGCTTGGAGTTGATATTGGGTCATCGACAGTTGCAAGGGGCGTGGTCAGTCTTGTCCTTGGCTACCTCAGCAATTTGGTTATTGAAATGGCATTTTTGATTCAGGTAAAAGGAACTATATTATTTAAACAGAGATTCAAGCGTACAATGTTGAACTGTAAATGGTTGCAGATTTTGGTAGTGAATTAAGAAACTATCTGCTCAATGATCATTTGCACCTAAACAATTCAAGGCTCCATGACGAAAATAAAAATGTTAAATCTTTTAAGATCTTATTGATCTCAATTTAATGCAGGCAAATACACCAGAGGAACTGCCAGAGTATCTTCTTGGAACTTGCCGGCTTAACCATCTGGATGCCTCCAAAGCTGTTCTATTAAATTCATGATTGTCTTTGTCATGTGTGCTTCCATTAAAGAAGTGGCCTAGGCAGCTAGTGCCTTCAAATGGAAACTAACTTCAAATATCATTCTTTTTATTCAATGATATTGATATTGGCTTCACTCTATTATCTTGTATATATAATTGGAGGTTAATAGCCAATCTTTGTAAAGATGCTATTTCAAGTGAGATCTCTTTCTTGAATCTAGTTTTCTCATCATTTTTAATTTGTCAGAAATGAAACATGGATGAGAAAAACAAATGCTGCTAATATCTAAGCATCCTCTCGTGTCTTGAGTATTGACCTAAAATTAGTTACTCCCTTCGTGTTATTTTAAAAGACTCACTTCATTTTTCACACATTAAAAAGATATAAATGTACATCATACTCATCAGGTCTCTTACTGACTAGAAATTCAGTAAAGTCACGTCATCATACTCAGCCATCAATTTCATAAATTATCACCATAATCCCATTTTAAAGAAAAATTAGAAAGTACAGGTTAATTTTGTTTAAACGTTAAAGTACAGGACATACAAATATTTGAAAGTACAGGATTTTTTTTGTAATTTAGCTTTAATTAAATTTTGCTGACTCAGTAGGTTTTTTGCTGACTAGGATTTCGGTGAAACCACGTCATCATATTCAGCCATCAAATTTGCTGGAATTTTATTTTAAAGAAAAATTAGAAAGTACAGGTTAATTTTACTTAAACATATAGGAGATAACTTACAAAAACTTAAAAGTACATGATTTTTTTTTAATAATTAAGCCTTAACTAAAAGTGTTCCTGAAAATGTAAATAACACTTTTTAGATGGGACATAAGAAAGATAATATAGGACTTTTTAAGTGGTTAGGGAGTACTATTTTGCTGCATAGAGTTGCTAGTATAATTTTTGAATGGTGCATAATACATTAAAAAAAAAATACTCCATCTGGTCAAAAATACCATCGCGTTTACACAAAGCATATAAATTAAAAAAATCATTAATTCATCATGAAAAAGACTTTTATACCTTATTAATTAGTAAATAAATTGTAGTTTTTCATATTTATTGCAATGGTAAAAGTGAAAAAATTGGTTTAATATTGTATTGGAAACACAAAATAACAAGTAAAAACAACTTTAATATTTAGTAAAAAGTGACAAGTAAAAATGACCGGATGAAGTAATGATTAAGGAAAGTAATCTCTTTAATTAGTGAAATCTCAACAACAAACACTTGAATTTATAAATTTGATATCTTCTTACTTCTAGACGTCTAACTTTTGTGTTTAATCGTTTCCTCAAAAAAGAAAAAAATGTGTTTAATCATGACTTATAATATCGTTACTAGGATAAAACCCTCGCATTGCTTCAGGATTATAATTATATTTTATTTTAAAAATAAATTATCATGTATCTAATATTTTTATAAGTAATTAATACTGTATATTTGAAATTGCACATTAAAATAGCACATAAACACTGTTATAATGTTCTCCTTTTAATTTTTTTACATTTAAGTGCAGATAGTGACTGTGAGTATTCCATGTCCTAAGTGTTGATTTTATTTTCTCGGTTAACATCTATGTATTTATACCCACTATATATCCATTCTCTTTAAGTTAGATAAAACCTAATTGCCTAAATTTTTTTAATATGCTTACTACTGAATAAATTTTTTTTAATTAAGTTAGAAAATTTAAATAAAATTCGATCTGAAAATTAAATATTAAAACATCAACGATGACAAAAATATTTTAATAATTGCAGTTGGTCAAGGAACAACAGCAGGTTAGAAATTTTAATTTTACAAATCGTGTCATTTTGGGGAAGGATGAATGTACTACAATGATGGACCATGTATTGGAAATACCCTGGTGAAAAAGTCGGAAGGTATCTCTCCCATCTTCTCCATCATTATTTTTATTTATTTATCTATTTGTTAAAATGCAAAATCTTATTTTGCTTATAAATTAAGGTATTTTATTATAATAGTTATTTTTTTGACTTATAATGTCTCATAAGAGTTTTGGTTTTTAAAATGGAAAATAATTTACTAATTTGCAGTAGTTTATTTGAAAATTTTAAATTGATTTGAGCTATTTTATTTTACTAATAATTTTAGGACTTCTAGAACACTTTAAATTATAAATGGAAAATTAATACCATGAGAAACATCTGATAGATAAAATTTTAAAAATATTATATCAAAAAAGAAGTACTAAAAAAATTTACTTGAGTAACTTAATTAATTCAAAAATTAATGATTTATATAATTTTATCGTTTC
>CANYLF010291780.1:0-14973 GCA_948193215.1 Bocquillonia castaneifolia
TGTTGAATGAAAACTCAATTTTATTGCTTGCATTAGACACGTTCACACCTAAGATTAAGCTTTAAAATAATAGCCTGTTTCCTTCTCTAGTATTAGTAGTAGTAGTTATAAGCAGAAGATTCTAGATCCAATAAATAAATAAATGGGGAAGAGGACATGAGAACTGCTCTTAGAGTGAAATCTTCCCTTTTATTTTTAATTAATTGAGTTTAGTACGTAATTTATTGAGTAATGAAATTAAAAAGTTCTGATTTAGTAAACTTATTATTAATTCTTACTTAGCAAACAGGCAAGCTCAATAAGAGCTATGGTACAGAAGACAGGTAGTTAAAGTTTCATTTCCAGCTGTAATGCCTCCATTTTCGTTATCTTCTATTCTTATTACCACTAAAAGGGCTTTTCTTTCTACTAGTATACATTTTGTTATTTAAAAAGGGTTTTCTTTTTTAATTGATATAAGGTTATTTGGAACAGAGAAAATTCTCTTTTGCCTTCTGCAGTCTTGAAAAAAATACTAATTTATTCTTAATCATTGATTTTATGAAGTTAGTTTTGTTTGAACATAATAAATAAGCAAATTAATGTACTAATCTATAAAAAATTACTCTCTCTATCCAATTCTAATATGCAAAGATTGAAATTTACATTATTTTAAAAAAGTGTCACAAAATTTTATACTTTTTGATCTATTAAATTTTTTTACCTTTTTCTACAAACTTGTTCTTCAAAATATAAATTATTAAGCTTAAAACTGAAAAAAAAAACCAATTCAAGAAGGCATTGAAATTAAAAATTAGATAAATTAAAATGGAATACCAAATAAAAAAAGCCCTCTCTATCTCAAAACTAGATCAATTAAAATGGAATACCAAATAAAATTAGAAATCCTATACAAAATCATTAACATTTCTTAAAATATCTTTATTGAAACCTTAAAATATTATTAATGAATCAAAATACATCTATTGGATTTATAAATTTTATATAATGAGTATAAATATTTTAGGTATTACTAATAAATATATTAAAAAAAAGCATAGTACTTTTATACATTCGGAATGAAAAAAAAGTGTACATATTTTTAAAACGATGGAGTACAATTTTTAGCGATTAGAGTGAAATGGGAAAATAACTCATAATGTAGTTTTTAGCATCAAATTCTAAAAATATAGTAATAACTCAATACGAGCATAGATAATAATAATAATGAAGGAGCATAGATAACAATAAAGGATCTAGTTCCTCTCAAAAAAAAAAAAAAAAAGGATCTGGTCATTGTAACGAGTGAGAAACTAAATCTTTCCATGCATTAGTATTTTGCTACAATTTGACTAAAATCATTTCTTTTTAAAAAAATAAATAAATTTATCATTACCAAAATTTAATTTGTAATTCGTAGTTTATCTTAAAGAGCAATGTCGATATATTGCTAGAATGTTAAGGCATGGATAAAATGAATATTGACTATAAGGTTAGAGATTTAGGTGAGGCATTAATTTGATTAGGTCTAGCAAAATTACACATCACTCGTCTATAAATTATTACGTAAGACTTTATAGACGATAAATTCATGGAAAAGTTATGAGCGTTGGGTTCATTTCTATTTATTTTTAAATTATATATGTCATGGATAGAATTTTCCTTTCTTTAAAGATTATATTCAGCAAAATTTAGGACCATCATATCCCCAATCAAAATTAAGCTTCATCAACAGAAGACTGACCATCCTAAAAGGGCAAAAAGGCAGAATCTTAAAGCAATGATTTAATTATGTTCGTTTTCCAAGTCCAACATAAAAAAAATTACATCATTTTAAAAATAATTTTGATGGTAAATCTTTAAACAAAGTTTTTTTTTCCTACGAGATTGTTAATTTTATAGAATTGAAAAGATTTACAATTTACTTCGGTTAAAACCGAACCGAACTGAACTAAATTTTTTTATTTTTCAAAACTGAATCAAACTGAAATGTATAGGGGTAAAATAAAAAATCGAACCGGACTGAAATTTTTATCGGTTTTGAGGTTCGGTTCGATTTTTTAACCTATATTTCGGTCGGTTTTCAGTTCGATTTAGTTTTTTGATAAAAAATCCAAAATTAAACCGAACCGAAATTCAAAAAATTTTAAAAAATAAAAACCGAACTGAACCGAAATTGACCGGTTCGGTTTGATTTTTCATTCCGGTTCGGTTTTTTACAGCCCTATTTACTTTTAAGGCTACTCTATCAACGATGTGAAACATAATCAATTTTTTACCCTGTAATTGGATGGGACCAAGCTAACAAACAAGGAATCATGTCACTGGATCCATTAGTACTCGTGTTTTTAGTCAACATTTTAGCAAATCCAACTCGAACCGAAAAACCACAAAATTCCACATAAACACAAAGGTAACACTGAGGGAAAAAATGTACAATTATGCTAGTAATATCAGTTCAGAATACAACCAATTAAGAAAAAAAATATATAAATAAGTCATTGAACCAAAAGTATAACAACATTCATTCTCATTCATTCTATTACTATGGACATATTAATTTTTAAAATTATGAAAAATGGTGTATAAAAGTCATTCTGTGAACTTTGAACGAATAAAATTCTAAAAAAAAAAGAGGAGCAATAAAAATCAATTATTTTTTGGGTTGTTTTTTCACGATACCTCTCTCTTTCTAACATTATAATAGTCCCACTTAATATGATCGTAAGTTAAGAGAATAATTTTTATACACTACTTTTCATAATTTTGGATGTTAATATGTTGTAATAATAGAATGAAAATGTTTTTATATTTTCACTAATGATTCAATAGTTTATTGGTACATTTTTATGAATAATTTCTAATTCCTTTAATCCTTTACATCCAAAAGTAACTTAGGTACTATATCACTTAACTTAATGATAAAATATATAATGATGAATTTTAGATTCAAAAACCTTTCTTGAATTATTTTTAAGTAAAGCAACTAAAAAAATTACTTTTTATATTGATGATAGTAGAATCATCGATGTAACAAGAAAAGAGAAAAAAACAGTGACCTTCTTTAATTATCATAATAATAATAATAAAATTATTTTTATTCAAAGATAGAAAAGAAATATTAAAAGCAAACTGAAGGTAGTTCATCGCCTATTCTTAATTAAAGCACGTTTACTTAATTACAAGTGTTGCTTTTACGTACTTTATTATGTTTTCATCATTAAATAAGATCACATTACTTTAATCCAACGACTTTTATAAAAATATAAAGTAAGTCTAGAATTTAGAAAACTACAAATATCAAACAACCACAAATCAAAATAAATGAATAACAAAATGGTAGAAACAAACAATAGACGACGCAACTTTAAAATAAAAATAAAAAACAGTCACATCATTCTTTTTATTCATTTTTATTTAAAATTTATATTTCCCCAACCCCCTCTATTTTTGTTCCTCTTTTTTTCTCTTTCTCTCGATCTCTCCGCTTTAAAAAATAAAAATAAAAACAGAATCCACAGAAGTCTCATATATTTCCGGATCTTCTTAAATATTTTTCACCTTTCTTCTTATTTTCGTTTTGATTTTTTTATCTTTATCCAAACAAAGCCTTTCAAATTTGTTGTTTTTTTTATTTTCAAATTGAATTTAATTTGATTTAGTTTGTAGAGATGAGCACAGGAGAGCTTCTTGGCATCGAACCTTTAGAGCTTAAATTTCCATGTAAGTGTTTTATTTTATTTCTAATTGGTAGTTGTTTTTCTTTTTCAATTTTGAATTTTTTTGTAATTTTTTTTATTTTTTTGTTGGATTTGATTAGTTGAATTGAAGAAGCAGATCTCTTGTTCTCTTCAATTATTAAACAAAACTGATAGTTATGTTGCTTTCAAGGTATGTTTTATTCTTCATTTCATTTTTTCAATTTTTCTCCTGTTTGGTTGCTAAGAAAGTGCGGGAAAATTATTTGAGTTATGACCTTGAAGGTTGAAGTTTTAATAAGTTTTTAGAAAATATGAATAATAACTGCAAATATTGTAAATATGACACAGAAATAGCTCAGGGATTGAGGATATAGATTTGGTTTTTATTTGCATTAATTGGTAATTTAAATCTTTATTGATAATTGTTTTAATGTTTTTAAGGTCAAAACAACAAATCCAAAGAAGTATTGTGTTCGACCGAATGCTGGGATTGTCTTGCCTCGTTCCACATGTGATGTTATAGGTGCCTGTCTGTCTTCCCTTGTTTGATTTTGTTGAATGGATGACCTTTGGTAGTTATTGATGGGCTTCATATAAAATTTTGAAATTTATTTGTTTACTTTTAGTTACAATGCAAGCACAAAAGGAGGCTCCTCCCGATATGCAATGCAAAGACAAATTTTTGCTTCAAAGTGTGAAAACTCAAGATGGTGTAACAGCAAAGGATATTAATGCAGAAATGGTAATAAGAACGCTTAATAACATTTTTTTTTTTTGGTTTATGTGTTAGTTCTTAAGGGGTGAGTTATAGATGTTTCATTATGTGTGTGCTGGTCCTTTAGTTTAATAAGGAGGCGGGACATCATGTTGAAGAGTGCAAACTGAGAGTGCTTTATGTTTCTCCACCTCAACCTCCTTCTCCTGTTCCAGAAGGTTCTGAGGAAGGGTCTTCCCCTAGAGGTTCCATTTCAGACAATGGAAACATAAATGGTTCTGAGTTTTCTAATGTGAGTCATTGAAGTGATATTATGATGATCATTCTTAAGTTTATTTTATTTTATTTTTTACCTTGAGTTGACATGCTTTTTGTTGGTACAGGCTGTGAGATCATTTACTGATCGGGTGGATACTTATGAAAAATCTTCAGAGGTAAAATTAATTTTTCGTTTGTTTGCATGGCCTGTTTCCTGTGGTGTATAGCTCTAATAGTTTATTATTATTTCAAGGAAAAGAAATAATCATACATCATTAGTTGACCATGTATAATAATGGACAACTGTTAGACCTATTGAGAGACCCATGACAGAGGACTTGTTCTGCTTGATACTATTAAATTTTAATAGGGTTTGGATAGGGATTTATTAGGCCTGGTTAGGTGGTTTAAAATCAAAGGTAAAGTGTTCGACCTTTAAGCTACTATTTTCTTTTATCATGGCACACTTGGTTAACAGAGGAATACAACTGAACTTGAGGCCACTAGGTGTTTTTTTGAAGTTCATCTTATGATTGTTTGAGGATGTAGCGACGTATCAGTTGCGGTAAACAAAAGGATAAAATAAGAATTACTAACATGCATAAGGTTTCAGAGCTTCAAATTGAGTTGTGAAATTGAGACGAGGTGCAATGATTTATTACGTGATTTTAGCATTCAAATGGATTTTGGTGGGGACATCCTGTACTATATAGTAGAGGCAATAGAATCCGATCACGTCATAATTATTTTTAAGTGTAGGGTGGATGGTAAGGAGGCATGGTTCAATCCTAATTGATTGTGTGCTGCATTTACTTGGTGCTGAAAAATGTACGTTGTCTGAGATACATATTTACCTTCACAGGGAAAAGAATCATGATTTTAAGGGGTGGAACTGTTTACCCGCATTAAGTTCACTTTGCTTTTGGCACTTTTGGACAGCTTCACCAGATCAAATTTTAGATATTATTTTAATTACAGTGATGCAATTCTACATATAATCCTTTAGTGTTGCTTGACACTCAGTTTTGAAAACCGACATGTAGTTCTATTTTTTTCCTGTTCCTTGAATGCTCCCTGTGTGTCTGTTTGTGTTTGACATACCATCTGTCATCGAGTTTCTGTTGCTTCAGTACAATAGAATTTTCTTTTAATTTGGATTGTCTTTATAATACCTCTTGACTTTTTATTGTTTATATAATGCTTTGTTGAATTGCAGGCAAAATCTCTTGTTTCGAAGCTGACCGAGGAAAAAAATAGTGCAATTCAACAAAATACCAAGCTTCGTCAGGAATTGGTGAGCTTTTAATTTTAGACAGGCTATCATTTATTTATTTATTTTCTTTTGGTGTTGGATTTTCTAGTATGCATTAATGTTTTGCCTTATTTTGATGTGGGATGTTTCATTCCGTTTGTATACATAGATTGTTTTCAATATGTATATGCTCTAATTTTTCATTGACATTATATTTTTAAAACTTTTAATTGTCAATCTTGGAAATTTTTAGTCAATTTGGAAAATCCTGTTAGATATGACATTGCTTACCAAGAATCTGAAAGTGATGACTCTCCTATGCCAGACTAAGAGGAGATGACTGAATAATTGGACTTTAGGAGGTCATTAGCCTCATCAGTCATCTCTGTGATATTAGTTGATGTGTCATGACTGATTTCAGCAAATATTTTTAAGAATTCAGAAGAGCCAATGACACTTGGGAAAATAGGGGTCCACCATGCATTTGGAAGAGCAAAGTGCCTGCTGAATCTCAGAATGCCCTTCATTGTAATATGACAAATAACTGGTATATATGCATGCCACAGTATACTTCAGGACAATTTCTACCTAGAAGTGCTTACACTTATTATTTAGTGGAAGCAGTGAAAGCATATGGCTTCCTGTTACAACCCATTCAATGACTGATTTCTTGCCTGGTACGTGGTAGCTAAATCAAATGACGGGAATGCATGCTACATGGATATATTTATTCTCCTGTGCAATTATTGGAATACAGAGTGAGAAAAAAAGTGTTAATCAGGATTTCATGTCATTTGTTGGGCATCTATCTTTGCTGCTGGTCTTCTTTTCCTAAATGAATTCTCTGTACAGTGATTTAAGTAAATGTTCATGTTTTTTCCTTGGCTGTTTTTGCTGAGATTTGAATATCAGTTTAATTTGGAAATGCTTTTTGCTTGCTTTTGAAGCATATATTTGAAATGAATGGATTGTGATGAATATTTCTGTGGTTTGATTCATCTGTCATTCATATTATGATACTTGACCAATGGAATTTGCTCATCTATGAAATTGCTACATGCAGGAACTCCTAAAGCGTGAAGGGAGCAAAAACCGTGCGGGTGTGTCATTCATGTTCGTCATATTTGTTGGCTTGCTTGGCATAGTATTGGGATATGTCATGAAGAAGTAGTAAGCAAACCATTTCTCAGATTTATCCATGGCCATATAATGTTTCCTCTTATTTCCTTTATGTCACCGATCAAAGAACGATGACGATGATGATGAAAGGCAAAGAAACTAATGACCAAAGCATGGTGCATTTTCTTAGTTAGCTTTCATGGAATTAGCCGAGTTGTGTAGGTCAGATGTTGTGTTTGTAGTTTGATGAAGAGCATTCTGATGACTTGTGCTTCGATTGACATGCATTCTTTTTGTAACTTAAGATGGATCTTTTTATTTTTAATTTTTTTTTTCTTTCAAAATTTTTGTGCATCATTTGAGAGATCCTGGTATTGTTGATACTAAAGACTTGAATAATCCAAGTGACTCGGTCCACTATGCTGGAAATTAGTTTGACATGCATGCCTTTGTTTTTGTTTTTGTTTTTCTTCCTTTTGGGCATTACATTGATATTTGATGGGGTCTTGGTCATTATTATTAGCTTCCAAAGGCTGAAAATGACGAATCTGATGTAAAGCAGAATCACATATTTTGTCCTCGTCTTTTTATAGAAAATATCTTTTTTAAAGCTATGGAAGAAAGTTTGTTTTCCATTGTATGAATTGAGAGATGATTGAATTTGGAGGCATGACATCCGAAAATTATTTGTGAATACTAGGATACATGCAAGAAAACATATCATATCATGATTGTTTTCTTTTGTCTGTAATGCATGATTAGTCTGATGCAAAATCATTGCAATGATTTTTCTTCTTTCTTTTGAACTGAAAAGGATTGGAATGATTAAACCTATAATTTACTCCTCTTTTGATAAATAAATATAATTTACTCTTCCTATTATAAACAACAAATCCAGGAAGATGAACGCTTAGGGGTAGTTTATTGCTGAATTTTATTTTAGTTAATTGTGTGAGAATTTCAAATCCCTTTCAACTCGCTCATATAAAATAAATAAATAATCTTTTTCCAACTATGGATGAATTATATGAAATCAAGTAAAAAATTACAATTTTTTCTTTTAGCTTTAAAAAGAGTAGTTTTATTTTCATAAAAAGATAGCCGATATATAAAGTTAAAGCCAATAGGTTATTTCTAAATCAAAATTCTAGAACCAAACTGACCCCAAAACCTCTCGAATTCTCTGTATTCTTCTCAATACCTCCACACGAATCCAAATGCTCCTATAAGATGCATACCAACAAATAAGAGACTCTCAACTTCCTTAAAAATCAAGAATCACACTCCAAAACTCACTAAAAAGATGGCTTCATCATTAATGGCTCTAAGAAAAGCCACCACCACTGCTGCTCTCTTCACCAAGCTCATCAATCCTGTTCGCTCTGCTTCTTCTTCTTCTATAGCACCTTCCATCTCTCGCTCTTTCAGCACCCAAGTCACCAATTTAAGCAGAGACGATCCTACTAGCACCGTTGACATTGATCGCCGCTCCCTCACTGAACGCAGCCTCTCTCGCCGCCGTGATTCCACCCCTGTTGCAACTTTCTTCCCACTAGGTACCCACTTATTTTCTTAATCAATTATTAAGTTAAGCATATCATTTTCTAATTCTTGGGTCTTGATGTTTATGTTGTTTCTTCTACAGATGCAATAGACCCGTTTTCGCCAACAAGAACACTAAACCAAGTCCTCAGCTTAATGGGAATCCCATTTACAGGGCCACAAGGAGCAGCTGAAGTTAGTGGAAGAAGAGGTTGGGGCGTGAAAGAAGATGATAATACTGTGTGTATAAAGATGGACATGCCTGGGCTAAGCAAAGAAGATGTTGAAGTGCATGTGGAAGAGAGTAGTCTGGTTATAAAAGGTGAAAGACCTAAAGAAGAAAGTGGAAGGAGATATTCAAGTAGGATTGAGTTGAGTCCTTTACAGTTTAAGGTTGGTGAGATTAAAGCTGAAATGAAAAATGGTGTTTTGAAAATTGTGGTGCCTAAGGTTGTAAATGAAGAAGGGAGGAAAAATGTTCGTGAGGTTCATGTTGAGTGACAGACAAATGTGTGTGTGTGTGTGTGTGTTGGTTATTTAGCTTCACTTACAATATAAATGAGTACAAGTGATCTCGAGAGAGACTACTACTTCGTTTGTTCATAAAAGATTGTTAGAAGTGTTAAACATTTTAGTCGAATAAATTTTGTTTCATAGTTGCACGAATAATTAATGTTAGATTCGTTTATAGGTGGGTACCTATCCAAATTAGTCTAAATCCGTCCGTTTTGAACATGCTTACACACTTTATTTTGCTTTTAACTCTTGCTCGGATCCAAGGATCCAAGTCTCTGCGTTCTACTTATATAACAGATTCGATAGTAAAATAGGAAAAATTACATCAATGGTGCCTGAACTTGTCCAAAATAATCAATCGAGTACCTGAACGTGTTATTTGTTCAATTGAGTGCACGAACTTTTAGAAACCATTCAACTAGATGCCTATTCTCCTTTCCCGGTAACCGGTGTGTTAACTGTACACAAATGGGTCCCACTTTAGATGACTTGTCCTGCCACGTCAATTTTTAACCCACATTTGGACAAGCATGCCCTTATCTCTGTTGCTTTAAGAATATTGACATTAGGGCTATAATTCACTGTTGTTTAAAACAAAACAGACATAAAAAGAATTAAAGAAGAGTTGAGGGAGATGAATGAACACTGCCCCTGTGAATTACGAAGAATAATGAGGACATCTTGGACGCGTTCAAATCCAGGGAGGCAATTCTAGTCATGTGAAAGTCAAGGTTGTAATCGAACATTTGAGTGGGCAGAAGTTCAACATAATGATAGTGCAAGAAGGATCATCAATGGGTTATTGAATAGTAAGTCAAAATTAGAGAGGGATCTTGAAATGTGCCAGAGAAGCGAGAAAAGGATGTGGATTTTGGTCTTCATTCTCATTATTGTGATAATCTTCAAGTAACTAGGTTATTGTACTATTACTTTGTTTAAGGTGAGGTGATGGGTAAATTAGGGGTTTTTTTTTTGTAAACAAATTAGTTGTTTATGTTAATTAGTTAGATGGTCCTCTTCATCTCTCTAATGGGGTTTATTTTAAGAAGGTTATTTTTATCTCTAATAGGGTTTAATTTTGGAAAGGTTTTTTTTTCATCTTTGGATGTGTTATAAAGATCATCTTCTCATGTTTGTAATTTTAATTGTATGAAAATTATTAATGAAGATCATATTTTTCATATTATATTTATGCCCTTGATCATTGTGAGATTCTTGTTGCATTTTTTCCTTCAAATAATGAATGTATAGCTGGGATTTCGGTAGATAATGACAATAAAATGAACATCACACATGCTGGAATTTTTTGTAAACAGGGAATGACTTTAAAACGTCATTGCAGGAATCTTCTGCAAATGGATATAGGTATCCTTCATATTGAGTAATGGAGACAACAACATGAAGAAAAGAGTTTACTGGTGATGATGGTGAAGAAAAAGCTGCAGTGATCACCATGTTAATGTCGTGTGGATAATTCACTTGTCTTCCAATATTCTCTTGAAACCAGCAGTTGCTGCTATTCTACAATTGACCTAAGCACTACAAATGATAAGATCTTGCACTCTAGATAACATAAGAAAACAATGTCCTATTATAAGAAAAGTATACCAAACAAGCAATTCTCTTATTAGAGAGGAGTCACATTCATAGCAGGCCCCTAAATGGCCATTACCCAGGCATAAAATTTATTGTCCATAATTCAACAACTTAATTAACCATCCTTTAACATAAAATTTGATGTCCTAGTGACAGTAAAAATAATATAAATTCTAATATGAATTATGATAAACTGAATGGCCAAGGTAGCAGTATAGTTTTTGGCCAAATTCATAGAAAAATGACTGACTTTTAAATGCGTAAGTTATAACAAAAAGACCAAGTCCTGAAAGCTTGGATACATTAAGCAACAAAAAGATAATCCTAATTGCCTATCTTTATGCCGACATTTGGATTCCCTTTGGTTCTTTCATTTGTAAGCATTTTCTTCTTGCCTCTCTGTTCAGCAGTAAACCTTTGTTGCTTCTTCTTTTTGTGTTCATTTACAACTTTGTCTTTCCTTTTATTTTTATCTTCTGTAACAACAGATCTTGCACTTGAAGCATCATCAGGTTTAGTTTTAGTTTTAATTTTTTGTCTCTTTGATATATCCTGCAATTCGAACTGATATCAACCTTTTAAAATGTAAAACATATGCAGCACATATATACACAACTAAAAAGATAAACATACCTGAAGCTGACTTGAATTGATGTATTTCTTACCACCTCTTGTGAAACCTTCTATTTTCTGAGTCATGAAGGCTGGTTCTGGCTCATTTCCTAACCTTTCCTTACCTGAATGGTTCAGAAACCTTTACCCAGGAAAATGAGGCCGCAAAATGAATTAAACAATTCAAGTATATCAACAACTTAACAAATTAGAAAATATTACAGCAATTTCATTAAAACTTGCATTTCATACATTAACTATCATATTCAAAGTCTTCAAGTCTGTATAGCAACCAACCCCCCTAGGTAGTATATCTGCAAATCCAGGAGGTACCTAAGGTTTTGCACTACCATATGTATGTATCTTCTTGGCTTGTTGATATGTTGGTTTTTTCTTTCTTTGATATGGAATGATAATATTTTCAGCTCTTTCTCCATCGTGAATAATAGGCTGAGATGCACTTGAATTTATATCATTTCCACCAACACTTGCATTCTCCTATATGAAAATCACATTATTAAACATCAAATAGAAAGTGCACTTGAATTTAACAATTATCTAAGACAGTAGCAAGGGCCACTAAATAAAATTTGGTTATAAACAAGAAAACAAAATTGCAAATCACATTAACAATTATCTCAGACACTGGTAATTCTTTTACCTCATTCACAAAAGGAAAAGCATCTTTTTGCACTTGATTTTCATCATTTCTATCACTTGCATCTTGATTTCTTTTCCTTTTCAATACCTGTGAACAGGAAACAAGACAACATCTAAGATAACGAAAATCAAGTAAATCTTGTGAGGGTGGTTGAACTGTTGGTTCTTGTCTTTCATTACATGGTACCTCAGTTTATGCATTTTCTTGTGCTCTTTGTTTTCTCAATTCAGGGCATGATTTTTTCTTATGACCAGTTTCATAACAGGCCTGACAGGTCATTTTTCTCCCTCTTATTAATAGATTATGACCGCTTTTTTGCTCACCCTCCTCTTTCCTTCTATTCTTTAGAGGCATACCAGGCACTCTTCTATCGGGAGGTGGTAGTGGAGGAAGAACATCCATCCTGCCCCAAAATTTTTTGCTATTTAATGCACCCATCATAGTACCATAAGCTAACAAATACTTCTCTTTATTGTAACAACTATCAACAAAATCTTCAGGATTCTTCTCAATGTGCTGTATAGCACAGACTACATGGGGGCATGGAATTCCTGTCATGTCCCATGCTCTACATGGACATGTTTTCTTTTTCAAATCCACCACATATGTTTCTCCCTTATACTCAACTTCAAACCCATTGTCTCCATTCCATAACAAGTGACAGTTCACATTCTCAACCATAACATCATACAATTTTTTCCTAACTCTTGGACCAAAATTACACAGCCATTTTTCATAAAAACTCTTATTATCTCTAAGCCTCACCATCACTAATTTTCTTATGCCTTCTAACATTGTATATATGTTTCTAGTCCTAAATTCCACTATTTTACCATTGAAAGCTTCTATGAGATTATTATCTACAATATCACACTTTACCTTAATGTTGAAGTAAGCCCTGCACCATTGACTTGGATGAGTGAGCAACCTTTAGGACTTAAATTCTTCATCTCCTTCATGTTTTCCTCAAAGTCTGGCATGTTGTAACTTTTTGCACACTTCCAAAATTGTTTTTGCAATGCCTTGTTGCTATGTCTTTTTCTTCAATTAGCATACAAGTGCTTGACACAACACCTATGCTCAGATTTTGGCAGCTTGTTTGAAATTGCATCAAGCAGTCCCTACACAGAAAAAAGAAAACAATCAGTCACCTTTCAAACTCAGCAAAAATCAATTATAAAAAATATATAAACTATATTTACCTTTTGTTGGTCTGTGATAACAATCCAACCATTATCATTTTCCATGTCTAAGTCTTTGATTAACAACTCTAAAAACCAATTCTCCTTTGTCACTACAGCCCATAAAATGGGAAACATTTGGTTGTTCCCGTCCTTGCCAACAGCTGCAAGTATCTCACCTTTCACTTGCCCTTTTAAAAAACTCCCATCAAGCCCAATAATCTTTCTACATCCAGCCTTAAACCCCTCCTTCAAACATGCAAAAGATATATATAACCTATCAAAATATGGTTGCTGATCAACTATTGGTCTTTCAACCTTCAGAATTATTGTAGAATGTAACGGCCCCATAATTAAATAATAATTAATTATGCATTTATATATATATTAAATCATATCATTAAGTATGTCATTGACATCATAATAATGTGTAATGTATTGCATAATAATATGTGGTAGGATGTATTGTGTGAAATAAGATTTGTAAAAGTCGGATTAGTTGAGGGAGTAGATTGTAAGAAAAGTTGAGGGAGCTAATTGTAATAGAAATAAGAATTAATGATTAATTGGGTTGTAGTATTTTATTAGAGGGTTATATGGTGAAGGAAATTTGGTGACATGTGGCAAATAAGGAGAGGTGAAGGGTGGAGGACAAGTGTCTTAAAATAAAAAAAGGGGACAAGTGTCAATTGGAGAGATGGAGAGGTGGCAATTAATTATTTAATTATAAAATTTTGGTTAGTGGAGAATCTCTACATGTTTCCTACACTTCATCTTCTTCTTCTATTCTTCTTCTCATTTTCCTTTCTCTACACAAAATCCTCCATAGATGGTTCTTGAAGGTTTTGATTAGAGAAGACAATTAAAAGATGGGAGATTTTAAATAGCAAATAGATTAATTGAGGCTTAGAAGATGATTGAGGTGAGTAATTGTTTGATTATGGAAGTTCTAATATGTTAGGGTTTTAGACAATTTTGGGGGTTTTGATTAGAAGTGCATGAATATGCAATTAATGTATATGTAAGAGATTATTGAGTAGTAATTGTATGTTTGGATATTGAATTGATATTGAATTGCTTGTTTGGATGGATTATTGTGTTTAGGGAAGTTCCTAAAGCAAGGAGTTTAAAAAGGAAGGCTATTAGGCTTGATTTGGTGTTCTACATGTTTTGTAAGTATTTAATTGATTAAACTTGTATATATTAAGTGAAGATTGCTATGTTTGCTTGATTGCTATGTTCTTGGATTGAATTATGTATTGAATTATTGATGGTGTGATTTTGGTTGAATTCTGAAATAGTGTAGTGATGATTTGATGATATATTGATTGAATTGTGAAATTTTGATTGAATTGAGAAGTTGTGAATTGGTTGTGATGATGATTAATTGTGATGAACTATAATGATGATTGATTGTGATTGTAATTGTGATTTGATGAGATGTTGATTGAATTGTTGTGTTGAGAAGTGTTGTGAATTGTGATGAAAATTGAAATGTGTTGTGATTGAGAATGGAAAGAGGATGACTCATGAGAATGTGATATGCATGTGATCGAAAAAGGTAAGCCGGGTGGATAGCTACCCGTATGTGAGAGATGACGAGACTGAGCCGGGCGGATAGTCTCGTCGGTGGCCATCTAAATGTGAAATTATGTGGGGAAATGAAAGGAAATGTGAGGAAAAGTGAGGTTGAGTCATCTGATCCTAACTTGATGAGAATTGATGTGATTTGATATTGGTTGATGGTTTGAGATGATGATTTGGTTGAGAATTGTCTTGATTGAGAATTGCTTTGGTTGAGAATTGCTTTGGTTGAACTTTGAATGTGTTCCAAATGATGG
>CANYLF010291850.1:0-13875 GCA_948193215.1 Bocquillonia castaneifolia
AGTCGTGTTATTTATTGTCTAGAAATACTTTTCCTATTGTATTTTCTAAAATGTACTAGATATGTGAGACATAGGGTGTACTATTTAAAAATTATTTGAAAATTACTACTAGGTATATTCTTACGAATTTCAATAAAAAAAATGGCCTTCATTAAATATTTATTTCAATAATATTGTTTAAGTAACAAAATTATTTTTTAATGAAATAATACGCTAATACAATAAAATCTCTTAAAAATAATAATCATAAAATATTTTAAGCAAAGAGTAATCGAAGAATTATTGATCCACTCAAAAAAAATATTGAACTATACTATTCAGTAAAGTTAAAAAAAATTACATATAAAATTTATAACATTTACAGCTCAAGAACGAAGAAAGAGGAAACTACACAAATAAAAATAATATGAAATAGAAAAGTCACGTCTGTTGGCCGTTACATCAAACAAAACAGGTGATTACTTTTTATATCTGTGCCGGTAAAATACCGCGAGAATTAATAGTAGGGAATATGGTAGAAAGGCCCTTAGAATATAAATATACAATTGCAATACTTTTTCTCTCTCCTCTTTTTATTTTCTCACTTAAAACCCTAATCACTCTATTTTTCATTATTATTTTTTTTTACTATCGTTAGCCTGTTATTGACGATAAGTCCTCCTTTCACTATTTTTTTAGTTTTTTTTACTTTTTAATAAATTGGATGTTTTCATCTATTATTAATTGTGTGTTTTTATTTTTTTTTTATGGGAGTTTTATTTTTTCTCCTCTTATAGGAGTTTTTATTCTCCTTTTATGGGATTCTTTTATTCTTGAGAAATTTATTTATGAAATCAATAATAGATTTTATAGATTATTTCTCAAGTTTGATTTAAATATTTCAATAGAATATTAGTTATTGATATACTATATATAGCACGATGTTGGGATCTCAACCATTGGAAAAGATGCTAATTAATAATGCATCGAAGGTATTACATGACAACAATGGAATCATGTGTGTAAAGTCAAGCTTATTTGTCATTATTAGTATAGATGATGAATGTTTTATTGATTTATTAGATTACAGATCTGTTTTATTTTGTAGATGCCATATGACTGATTATGTATGAAACAATTTAAAGTTGGGCCTAAAAAAAAGAGAGTAGAAGTTAGAATTGAAACATTAACTTGTACGACAACACAAACAAATTAAGACGTAACGATACAAGGAAATTCTATTTCTTAGGAACTAACAATACGTAATGATCCATGGAAGTTCTTTTAAATGTGGGATGACATATGTTTCCCTCAAAAAATATATATACATAGAGAAAGGAAGACATGGAATAAACCTATCACAAGAATACGTAATGATGCAAGATTTTTTTTTCTTTTGAACTGGATGCTAGAAAATTATATATATATTTGAATATTAATTTATGGCTTAATGAACAACAAAATGAAGATATTTTCTACCATTACTTATTTTAAGACAAAATAAATGTACTCTAATTTATTCCAAAAATATAAAAATAGCAAAAAAAAAGTGAAATCTATTTATATTCTTTAATTGATGTAAAAATAGTAATTTATTTTTTATTAGGAAAAATTAGATGAATAGTGAAAAAAATTAGAAAAATATAAAGTACAAACAACGTAATATAAAAATTAAGTTACCTTCACCTTCACCTTTTCCTTAAAATTAATAAAGCTACCAACCTTTATGTCACAGTTATAAAAGGTTAAATACATCATTTTAAGAACCTTTCGAAATGTTAGTAAATATGATTCCTTAAAAAAAAAAGAAGAAATGTCAGTATGATGGTGATTCAGAAAAAAAAAATCAGATATAAAAATTCAGATACACATAGGCTGATTGAGTTGAACAACCAACAAATCAGGCTGCAAATTAAATTTTATATTATATATGAAAAAAAGTCAGACATGATCATATTAAAAAAATCCTTTAACTCAAATTTTAAAATAGAATTTAGAAAACGATTTGAATTTTGTTGAAAACAATTTGTTTCGGTTTAAAATTTTTAACAATTCATTTTGATGAGGATGTAACTAAGTGACTAATTATGGAATTTTTTTTTTTGGGAATTATGGAAAAACTTAAACTTTAAGAATCATCAGGAATCTATTATCTATTATTCTATTATATATATTAAAATGAAAGCAAAGGCTTCTTAAACCATCAATGCATTTTTCTTATTTTATGAATTTTTTTATATTTTAAGTATTCTATTTTTATTTATTTGTGTAATGATTGGTTCAAACTAATTTATATACATATTTTAATTAAAAAATATTATATATAAGTAATATAAATAATAAATAAATATGACTCTATACATTGAACAATTAATCATTAATTAATATAAATGTAATTCTTAGAAAATGGTGTCAAATAAATAAGTTCATATTTATTAAACTATTATGAACTTAATTAAATGACTTTATTAAAAATTGTGTAAATAATTAATAGAATACCATTAAAAATACTTAATATAAAAATATTCATTAAATATATTTAATATAAAAATTTTAATTGTAAGCTATTTTAACAAATGTGTTAATTGAAAATTTAATTATATGACCGATTTAATTTAATTTATTGATAGTTGAATTTAAATATTAACTGATGAAAATAATTAAATTTATATATTTATATTCAAGGAAAGACTCAATTGAATAAAATTAAGTTAAAAAAATAGTCAAATATATAAAAATTATATTTTTTTATAATCAAGGTGAAGTCAGGTCGAGTAAAAATTAAACTTTTTAGAATTATCAATTAATTTCATAAGTTTTTATTTAAAAATCAATATATATAATAAGAAATTTTAAAAATGAAATAAAATTTAGAAACATCCGAGTGAAGCTCGGAAATTCGTCTAGTTCATAATAAGTTAAAAATAAAAATAATCATACATGATATTGTAAAAATTAAGAACTTATCATTAAATTGCACAAAGGACTATGATTCATGATTTCTTTACCATTAAACCAAAAAATTCTAGATATTTAAAATTTTAATGCTAAAATAAAATAAGAGTGTGTCTTTTAGTGTTCAAGAAAATTAAATAGTTTTAAAACATGGTTAGTGTAATTTTTAATCAAACTTGTAGATAAAATAATATTTTTTAAAATGATTGAAATTAAAATTTTAAATTTTGTTAAAGTAATTAAAATTAAAAATGAATATTGTTAAATTATTAAAATCATATTATGCCTTTCGTCTCAAAATAATAGGTATTCTCAGTTAATATGGTGTCCCAAAATAATAAGTATTTTTTAAGATAAAATTATATAAAATCTAAAGTATTTTTTTTTCATTAAAGTTATCAATCTCAAATGGATATATTTGACTTATTAATTATATTTTAAAATTTCAACAAGTTATTCTTTTAAAAAATAATAATTTTATATTAAATTGTTAAATTTTTTGATTCTTATACCTTTTTATAAAATGTCTATTATTTTGAGATGGATGGCCAAAATAATAGCCATATAATAGCCTGATAAATAAATGAACGAGTTCTATAATTCATCCTTAATCTTGTTCAATATATAACTAAACAATCTTGTATATATTCGGTCCGTTCCTTTTTATTTGATGTTTTGGTATTTGGATTTTATTTCTAAATAGTAATATTTGATTCTCTCATATTTCAAGACATTATTAAGTACCATTCTTCTCATTTTACTCTCCTATATTAATACTTTAAAAAGCTAACATTTAATATTTCAAGTAATAATATAAAAGAATAATATTATCATATAACACTGTAAAATAAACTAATTAATATCCTAAATATTTATACAAAAATCTTAAACCAGGAATAAAAAAGAATGAAGGGATACATATTTTGTCGGGCACCATTAATCGGTATATTCGATGCACGGACTAATAAATTAATATTCTAGACACTAAAAGTACTGGCATGTAACATTAGATGAAATCCATAGATGATCAATAATTACAAGATCTTACTCAACTAAATATCAGTAAATTAATCTCACTGACATAGGCCGGGCTTATTATAGTTAGAGGATTCTATTCAATTCAATACTAATTAAGCCTTGTTTCCTTAAAAAAAATACTACTCCATCCTTCCAAAACGATGAACACTTTTATCTCAATATAAATATTAAGAAAGTTGATTTTATTAGGTAAAATTCATTAATTTACTCTTAAAAAGTCACTATTATCCTCATTTAATAAACTAATTCCTTGAAAATAACATTAAAATTGTAAGTCACTACTAGACTTGTTCATTGGGCGGGCTTGGACGGGCTCGGGCTGGACCTAATCGGGCCTGCACATATTTTTGGTTGACCCAAGCCCGACCAGAACCTGAATCGGGCCCATTTTTCCAAATCCAAGCCTGCCTAAATGATGAGGATTTTCAGGCTCGGACCGGACTTGAACGGGCGTATGTCTATTTTTTTTTCAAAACTTAAATCCAAGCCCGCCCATGAAATTCTCGAGCTTGATCGGGCTTGGGCTTATTCGGGCTTTTATTTGAAAATCCCTACCCAAGCCTGGTCCAAGGCAGGCCGGGGTGTGTACCCATGAAAATGATCAGGTCTAGTCACTACTACAATAAATAGGGTATATTTGACATTTGATCACTTGCTGTTTTAAATTACTGTCCATAATTTGAGACAAAAAAATCTTCAAAACTGGCCATCTTTTTGGGACAGACGGAGTACTAATTAAGCCTCACGGAGCTCAACGATATACAGTATAACCTTTATATAGGAATATTCTGTATAAAAATAAACTCTATATAAAAATAAAAAATCTCAGTCCCAACTCGGACCAGTTACAAACATGAATAACCTATATATTGTAATAAGTTACTTCTTCCGTTTTTATTTAGTTGTTTTTTAAGGTTGTTGCACGCATGTTAAAAAAATGATTAGCATAAGATTCAAATAATTATTTTAACATTATTAAATGAATAATATTATTCAAATAGTTATTTAATACTATACATAAGTTAAGGGTAAAGTTGAAACAAATGGGAAAATATTCTCTTAAAATTATAAAGTAACAACTAATTATAAATAAATCTACTTCTCTAGAAAGACAACTAAATAAAATGGGAGGGAGTATAAATTTTTTAAGTCCCACTTTAATAAAAATTTCATACACATAATAATATTATATATATATGTGTGTGTGTGTGTCTATGTAAGCATACATTTGATTTTATCTAAAATAAAGAATCCACATACATTTATTTAGTAAAACTATGTTTTTAAGTTATCATGATATTTTGAAATTTTTTAAGTGTTAAATAATTTGTTAATATGTTTACCTTATTGAAATTAAAAGGTTTTTAACTTTAAAAAAGAATTTGAACATTTAAAATTGATCACTCAAATAGCTAAATTACCATTTTTTTAAAGAAATTTATATATTTTTTTTAATTATATATCATAATTTTAGATATTTTAATAATTAATGTATAATTATGTCATAATTTTAGATAAGTTATTATAAGAACTAAGATAATTCGAAACAAATTTTTTAACCAAAACTCTATTAAATTATAACATGTTTATGGTATTAAAATTTAAAATGTTCCAACAATATAACTGTATAGAGGCTTTATTGTTTCTATAACCAAAAAAAAAAATTATTCACTTGACCAAGGAGATGCTAGTTAATTCAAGTAGTAGTAGTAATATAGCTGTTTTAGTCGTACCATAATTAAAAGATTAACTGGGACAAAATTAATGTAAGTCATCTTAGAAATTTTTTTTTTTTTGAGGGAACAAGTCATCTTAAAATTAAATGTGAATTCATGTTCCAAATGTTATACTAGCATCATAGTATGCACTATGCAATATGCAATGGTAGTTGGTATCAAAGTTAGCCCCAATTATAGCTCTGTCAAGTTTTAGCATTCAGATAATTAATGAACTGACTTATTCAGTTAGAAAGTCATTTGGCATCACCAAATTTTAGCATTCCATAATAATTAATTAGCATTTTTTAGTCATTTTG
Organism: Bocquillonia castaneifolia; assembly: GCA_948193215.1. NCBI lineage: Eukaryota > Viridiplantae > Streptophyta > Magnoliopsida > Malpighiales > Euphorbiaceae > Bocquillonia > Bocquillonia castaneifolia. The sequence continues at coordinate 6,008 of CANYLF010291850.1, forward strand.
AATTAAATAAAAATACGTGAGAAACATTAAGTTTAATATGCCGTGAGCTTTGGGAGAAAAAACCCTAGCCGTCTCTATATTTTTTATCTGAAAAAAATGCTGTTAAAAAAGTGCAATAATAATATAATCCAAACAGAGTGAAAATAACAGAACTGAAATAATGGAGAAATAAACTCATAAATATATAAATATAGAATTAAAATAACCGCAAATCTGAAACATGTATCGTAACACTGGACTGAAAAGAAATAGCAAATCGGAAGACTGCTGAGGCCTGCGATTGCAGTCTCCTTAAGACAGATTCGCCCTCTTCTCGGGTGCTTTGAGAATTCGTGAACGTCTGTCTCCCAGGATACAACAGCAGCGCCTTTCACCACAGCAAAAAGGGGAACAGGCAGGCGAACTCAACACGTGCCTTTTTCTATCACCAGAATAAAACAGTTCGATGGTGGAAAAAATAAACCAGCGAAATTTTTTTTTTCTTTCACATGCAGCAGCGGAGAAAAAGAAATTTTTCGAGGGAGAGGAATTTTTTTTTATTTTTTTTTAGCTGCCAGAACCGTCTACGCTTCAAAAAGAAAATGAAAATTTTTCATTTATATGAGAGAGGAAAAATATATCAGGGTTATTAAGAGTGTACAGCAAGCCACTAATAATCTAGAATGTTCCAGTATTCCTGTTGAGAAAAAAAAAAGTTAATGGGCTAAAATTCGGAAGGTCCACCACGGGCCGGCATTCGCATTGCCACGTCGTGCGGGTGCGCCCCTAACCCCGAGGTCGGTGGATTTGCGCCCCTAACCCCGAGGTCGGTGGATTTGCACCCCCACTGAGCGCGCAAAAGAGAGCCTTTTGGCTTACACATTTACAAAACAACTAAATAGTCCAAGCTTATAAACACCTCCACATCCTTACTCCTAAGTGATGTAGGAGGTTTGGTTTTTAAGCACCCTTTTATTTCTCAACAAACTTCCAAGTGGTCTACTTTGAGCTTCAATTTCTCATTCATCACTCAACTATTTTGAACATATAATATACCGTTTTAAAGATCTAATGGAATAGTGTACAAATCAATAATTTGTTACTCAATTATCCAATTTAATCAATAAATTATTATGTCTCAAAATATGAAAAAAACTCATTTTTCCTAACAAGTTTTCCAACAGATTTTTCTACTCATGGATTAACGTAAAAAGTAATAGTAATCAATAATCATATTAAGGTTGATTGGTATAGTGGTACTACCTTATGTAGGCAGGGGTAAGGGTCTCAAGTTTGAGATCCACCCTTATTAAATTATTAAAAAAATCAATAATAATATTATTTACAAAATAATAATAAATTAAATAATATATGAATATAAATGTAGTAATATATAAATAGAGAGTAACGGTATGCTATTGAATTAAATGAAAATTTATTATTGAGAAGACGATTTTTCTCGGATAAAATGAAATTGGATTCATGGAGAAAATGTTTTTTTTTTCCCGCTTGAAAAATATGTGATCATGAAATAGGTATTAAGTGAAAGTGGTAGAGTCGGTAAGAACACCGGTTTCTTCCATCCACTTATAATGATTACAACAACAATTTCCTTGCAAAAATATGGCTTAAGGGTCAATTTGTCCCTTAACTTGCATCCAATTTCTAATTGTTCAGGTTTTTAAATTTTAGTCAATTTACTCATTAACTTATTAAAAATGATCAATTTCACCCAATTATTTCCCTTAATCACGTAAATGATACAAATTACACGCAAATTCATTGTTAATCATGTAATTAATGTTAATATAATAAAAAATATAATTTTTAAGAGTAAAAATTAAAATTAACACTAAAAATTTTATTTTTTTTCTTATCTACTGTCCATTTCAATTTCAATAAAATCATTTTTTATCCAAAAAATTAATTTTTTATTATAATAAATATTATATAAGCTTTATTTTATATTTATTTTCTATTTAGAGCATGTTTTTAACTAAAAAAATTGAATTTGATAGCATCCACTTATTAAAGGAAGAAATTAGGTGTAATTGATCATTTTTGACAAGTTAGTGGGTAAATTGATCAAAATTTAATAAACTCGACAAATTGGACATTAGATGTAAGTTCAGGAGGCAAATTGACCTTTAAACCGTAAAATTATTAATATATTATATAGTCCCATGTATGATGCTCAAAAGATAAGAACTACACTTGGGTTGCTCCATTTAGAAAATATACCATTCAAATATATGTCATTGGAATATTATTCAATGTTTATTGTCCATTTTAGTGTAACAGGGGGATAAAATCTATAATATCACAAATAAAGTAATCCTAAAATTTTAAATTTCACATCTCTTTCTTACTTTTCAGAAACATATATATTTTGACCAATTAAGCAATGACAATAACTAAAGGTATTAATATTTTTTTCTTAATTTTTTTTTGATGGGTGGGCAAGGTTCAAATAGAATTCAAGACAGCTGAAATGATTGTGTGCTGCAAATATATGGATAGTTCTAGTAGTAGAAAGCAAAAACAGACTTAAATAAATAAATAAATGATGTGGATGGACTTATTCCAACTCTATCAATGCAAGAAGATGATGATGATGACTGAATATGCTGCACCCAACTACCATCATCTATTATGTCTTTAGCATTTGGAATTTATGATATAGCCCAAATTAACCTAATTAATATACTTATACAAGCTAGTAGTAAATAAAAAATGATAGTAATAAAAAAAGTTATTTTTATTAGTATTTTTATCAATTTCCTAAATTTACATATCTGATATTTATCTTTTGACTGTAAATTTTTGCAGGAAGAGCATTGATGTACAAATTAAATTCTTCAGCTAGCTAGCATTAATTCAAGGCATGCAGCAGGCAATGATGACATTATCATCAATGGATTAGGAATCTTTGTTTATTTGGCCATCTTCTCCGCCATTCCCAAGAGTCAAATCACCATCATTGGATGCAAGAATTTCTTTCTTTGTCAAGGACAGGTAAGAATATGATTAGGTAATCAAGAAACTTGCCACTTTTGTTAGGTTAACTAATTGTAAATAGTAAATTTCTTTAAGAAGAAAAAAGAATTCAAGTGTAGGAAAAAATAACATCGCAAATTTCTTCTTCTTTTTTTTTTAAGATTGGAAACACCAATTTCAATTATTTATTTTAAAATATTAAAATAATGTTAAAAATTAAAAAATATATTTAAATTCATTGACAAATTGTGTCAAAAAAGAATAAACAAAAAAAATTACTCAAGTTTATAAATTTAAAAATCATAATATTGAATTGTACGAACTGATTTAAATCATAAAGGATAAAATGGTAATCTTAAAATTTTAAAGTATTTTAAAAATTATGATTGTTAAATGTTTTCCTCTTAAAAAGTCGTGCTTAAAAGTGGTTTTCAATTATAACCCCATTTCATTTAAATTAGTTTGTGCAATTGATCACTTCTCATTTAAAAATATTAGTAATTAATTGAGCAAAAATCAAGTTTAATGAAGTTTTTTCATAATAATTTATTTTGAATTAATGATAAAAGGGATAAATATTTTGCCCATGATATTTATACAAATTCAATAATTCGCCCCTTGAATTTTTTTCACTCAATTACAAACCCCCCTCAGGTTTTTTTTTTCACTCAATTACAAACCCCTCAAGTTTGCTTTTGTCTAACTATTTACCTCATCCGGTTTTTTTTACTATTAGTCAACAGGTTAAAGAATTCAATTGCATGAAAAAAATTCAATTTAATCCATGAGCTTCATTTTTACCAAATAATTTCTTATAAAATCACTTTTAATTAAAAATATCAATAAAATTTATATAAAATTACTTTTAAACTCAATAAAATTTAAATAAATTTATTAAAAATTAAAAATTATGGGTAAATTATTGAATTATATAAACCTCTAGATTAAAATATATTTATCAATGAAGCAGATGAACGTTATAGATGGTGGGCAATTGCCACCATAAAAAACTGTGAGTGAGGTTATTAAGTTTTATCTAAAAATTTACTTATTTGTAAAAAAAAGTATTTACTGTTCTCTACATATATTAAACTATTGTTTTGCCACCGTGATTTTATCCAAAAGAGTTTCCAAGTCTGATAGATTGTCACCGTTAAAAAAGAAAAAAAAACACTTTTATTTGATTTGATAGTAGAACAAAGTATAAGAAGAGTAATTAAAATTTGTTAAAAAAAGAGTAATTAAAAACAAAATTATAATAGAATATTTCATGATTATATATATATGGCCAAGACAAGAAACTATATATTACAATCTTTGGGTGTAATTTATCAGGATATATTTCTGATGCATAATTTATGCCACGACCCAAACCCCGAAACACATAACCGGCGCAAAGGAACGGAAAAGCTATATGCTACCGGAACCCGTAGCAAGCCTTTGCATCATAATACTAACAAATACATATAATAAATACCAATCTCAATATATATAGATCACACCACAAGTAAAATTATAATCCCAAACTCATCATAATAAAATATCCAGCATACCAAGCTGGTGTCTTACACATCACACCACTCATAATATATCAAATAATAATCATTATTACACAACATGATAATTATATAGAAATAAATATCAACAAACGACCTCTCACACCCAACCCAAATCAAAGAGTTCTACTGCAGCTCTAGACGGAAAACCACACATATACTGAAAAATAAAGCATACGTCGAGTTACCGGTGAAGTAGAAATCCGCGTAGAATCTCAACGTAAGAAGTCTGAAAGCAATCCTGAAAAAAATGCGTTGAGGGGAGTCAGACCTCACTAAGTAAATCAATATCATATTTATGAAATGCAACCTAAGCCGCATGCAGTCACACAATATATATTTTATAATAATAATAGAATATACAAATAGTCATTCGCATGTATGTCACATATAATCAAACATGGAGGAGAATCGAGGTAGAACACCTAATACACTTCTACCCCCCATATAGCCTTTAGGCTCACTTAATTCGCGCGTTTCACTTTAACCAATATAATCATCTGGTGCTTGAGACAACCCTCATCGAGCATGCCCCAAATATATGAAGTTACGATCGCCCGAGACACCCCTCATCAAGCACGCCACAGTAAGTATATATATATAAAAGGATCGGCACTCAAGACACCCCTCATCGAGCACGCCTCGTTCTTATACCCAAGTTAGTAGACGTACTTGACTCCTGTGTGCACACAGCCTAATGACACCCACCAAGTAGCTCGTTCCACAACTTTTCTCCGTCCGCAAGCACAGAATCACATATACACTTTCATCCAATCCATTCATCATAATCACATAGTATTTATAGTAATAATATATATATATATATATATATATATATATATATATATATATATATGTTTTAATGCACGCATTTTTATATAATCAATTATGCATGATGTCTATATGATTCAATAATAATTATAAATATCAATTAATTAAATATAATCATTAGTAATAATATATAATATTCATATGCATTCTACGAGCAATATCATAAATATGAAATTAACTCACAGGTAGAATAGGCACCTCCATGCGCTCCTGAAGTACTCGGACCTGCTCGGTCTCTCTGATTATCTACAGAATATATAAACAATAACAGAGACTCAAAAAAATGAATAAATCCTAATTTTCTTATAAATTCTAGAATTCTATATAAACGCATTGTATATACATCGGCTTAACTCTAACGATAATCGTAACTAATATTTCTAACATCTAAACCCGATGACACATTTTACGAGAAAGTTCTATCAAAATTTCGGTAGCATTTCCTCTGTAAATCGGATATCTCTCCATCGTAGTGGAGCCCGTTTCTGTAAGCAAACACATTTCTATAATAATCACCACATACCGAGCCTACTAATTTACCCGGATTTATCATCACAGATATTACAGTAACAACAAATAATATACATTATTTATCATTTATATTTCAAACTTATATCGTTAAATCTATCAAATAATACTTATTTAATATCCATCAATATCAATTAATGACCTTTATATTAATCCGATGTACCTACCGTCTTAATTCGGTTTACAATCCGATTAATTATTCGACTAGTCTATCTAACTTATTTAAATATCAATTCAATTCCAATTTAACTTATTTAACATCTTAATAACATATTTAAAGCCTAAACATATAAATTAGATGCTTAACACATATTTTCAACACTTCCATACACCGCATTATAACTTCCGAGATTTTTAATTTAAAATCTACACCTTATTTGCCTATCTAGTCTTTACAAAAGTTGTCTGAAATAATTTATGGTATTTATAAAAATATTTTGGGACCTGTCTAGAGTGGGGCCCACCGGCCTCCATCAACGGCGGCGCGTAAGCTCCACGTGCTGTCATCCATGACGGCTGGTGGCGTCCCGAAGCTCCAGATTGAAGCGCAATTTCATGGGGAGTCCAAATATACCTTCCACGCACCTCCAGGTGGCCAGAATAGAGCAGATCGGCCCAAAAATGGCCGGCCATGGCGTGAATATCGATTGCTCCGTTCACCATCAAATCAACTCCGATTTGGACGATTCAAAACTCTAAATCACACTACTCTTCACGATCTACAATTCTTCGGTGTCAATTTCAGCAAATAAAGGCCAGAGAAGCTTGAACGATGATGGCCGATTTCCACACAATTTTTGAGGCTCCGATCTCCAAATTCTGGCAACGGCAGGTGATGAAATTGGTATGTACTTGCAGATCTCTTCGAGTACTACAATTTAGGCACTTGAATTGCCTGAAAAGGTAATCGGAGGAGGGAGAGCCGATCGTTGGAAGTTCAGGTGCTACAATGACACTCGTAGAGAAAACTGGGTACTGTCACGGTAATTAATTTCTGAAGTTTTGTTTTCAATTGTGCCCATTTGCCGATTTGTATATATAAAATGAAGTTTTCTATTTTCAATTTAGTCCTTTTCTTTAATTACTTCCTATTCTGAACTCGGATTAATCCCAAATTTTAAACATAGCCTCATATAATATTTTAACACTTTCATGTAGAAAATTATATTAAAATAACATCCCGAACTATTATTTTTATTTGCCCTAAATTAAATCCGATTAATTTATTACCGAATCAATTAATTAATTTTCGGAAAAATAAATTTAGTTCCGAACTCAATTAATTAATCCCAAGTTAAATAAATTAATTCGGATAAAATTAATGATGAAAATCACGGGTATTACGATTTAGTTATTTATTTATTCTTTTTTTTCCTTCATAATTATGTGTAAAAATTAACTAAATTAAACATGACATATCGATCACGTTTCTCAACTCAAGCCATGTGGAGGACTAAAAAGACTAATGTACAACTAAAAAGGAAGGTCCAACTTAAAAAAAAAAAAAAAGAATTGTTAGAAATAAAGTTGCTGCCTTTCTTTGTTTTTTTTTTTTTTTTTTATAATAAGTGGTGGTATGCACACACCCACCGGAGTATTTTGGACCCCGTTTTAAGATTGTCCAGACTAATCTCCAGCCGAGAGAAGCCCCAATTCTCTCCTAACGGAAGTGAGGCTCAAACTCGAGACTTACTTGAATTGGACTTTCCTTGTCAAGTGGCTTTACTACTGAACCAAGACCCGGTTGATAAGTTGCTGCCTTTCTAGTTTTTTTTTTTTTTTTTGATAAATTTGCCTTTCTAGTTATAAGAAAAGAATCCTTCGTTGAGCTAATATATAAGTAATAGATTGGATGATAATTTAATATTCAAGAATTAATTAATGTGGTGTTGAGATGTGCATATGATGTTGGTTTCTTGGTTGGGTTATAAGATACCCGCAATTAAAAAGTTATATAGTCATGAAAAATAAAATAAG
>CANYLF010292185.1:0-12334 GCA_948193215.1 Bocquillonia castaneifolia
GCATTTCTAAATATGAGTTATAATATAATTTTAAAGTTCAAGAGGTGAAACACACGAGTGAGGGATATGTAACTAATTTTTTTCGTTTGCAAATGAAAGTTTTTCTCTCTTTTTTTTTTGAAAATAGAAAATTTTTATCTTTAATATGTTAATTGTGCAATATATAACAAATTATATAATATTTTAAATATTCTATAAACTATTAATTTCTTTTTAGGCAGGACTATTAGTTAATATGTAAAAATAAAATACATTATAAATTATAATTAGATAAATATTTATTTATGAACCGTACTAAGATAAAATATCGAAAGCTCCAAATAAGTACACACCAAAGCGGACCGAGCCGAACTTTATATGTTAGTCGTCGTCTAAATTGAAAGGGCCAACTCATCTTCAACGTGTAATAAAAACAAACAAAGACTGGGTGAGCTTTTTTCTTCTCTCTTTTAGAAGTGTGAATGTTAAGATCCAAAGAAAAAAAACCCAAAACATGAAAAGTGAGCAAATTGAGAGAGAAAGAGAGTGAGTGTATTTGTGTCTGTATGTGTTCAAAAGTCAGGGAATTTGCTGCAGTAAAAGCAAAAGAGAGAGTAGAGTGTACCTCTGCTATTTAATAAGTGTCTAAATATTTGCTGTTTAGGTTTTTTTTTTCTCCCTTTACTGTCTATATCTGAGGAATCAAAAAGATCTTTTCAAGTAGAGGAAGAAGGAAGAGGTAATACCCATTATTGGGTTTTATTTATTTTTGTCTTTAAAATATTTTTTTTTTGTTGCATGATTTTGAATCCCAAAGTGAATATTATGTGTTTTCTTTTTTGGGTTTATTTGGTTTTGTATATTTAAGTCCACGCACATACCCGTATTATGTTACTCTGTTCAAGTTGATATCTTTATGTAGGTTTTTTTGTGTGTGTGTTCTTCTGGCCTTAAATGAATGAATTTTTTTTGTACTTTTCTTTATGTTGCTTCATTTGGAATTAAGAATTTAAGTCCGCACGCCCACATTTTTGTTTATAGATAATGTCTTTACTTGGTTCTAGGCTTTTTTTTTTTAAAAAAAAAAAGAAGAAAAGTAGAAGCATATCTATGTAAATTCTGGATTCATGGGTGTTGTCTTGAGCGATGTGCTGGTGAAATGCCAAATTAGAGATTTTTTATTTTTGGTTTTTGTAGCAATGGTGAATTGGGAACTTTGATTTGTGATTTTGGTATCACTTTGAATTGTGAAGTTCTGATGCCGTGTTGATAATGAATTGGAAAACTTGATTTTTTTTTTAACTGCAGAAGTTGATTTTTGTATTGCGGGCCATGAATGTTGTTTAGATTTGAGGAAAGTATCATTGCGGAGTGGTACGGAAATCGGGAAGGGAATTGGATATGAATAAGGTGGTGGGGATATGCTTCAACCAAGGGAATCAGATATACCTGTGTTGTTTATGGTTTTGGTCGTGCTTCCTCTTTTCGTTTACATTTTACTTGGGAAGTGGAGTGAGGCTACAAAGAAGCAAGAGAGGGTAAGTTTGCTTGCTGAATTGGCTGCTGAAGAAGCATTTGGAGCACAAACAATAAGGCCTACAACTGTTGCTATTCCCATCATCTCAACTCCAAAGAATGGAATTTATGCCTGTGCTAGATGCTCAAGTCCTGCTACTACTCGCTGCTCCAGATGCAAGTCTGTTAGATACTGGTATATTTTTCTCCTTTTCTTCACCTAAATATGTGCAGTAGGATAATTTTAAAGAAAAGTTTTAATTTTGCTATATTCAGATTGTAGAAGAATTAAAAGTTGAACCTTTTACTCTACAGGTAAGACATCACATAGTAAATAGCAATTCTAAGCATGGTTGCTTGCTTGTAATAGTCTCTATATTGGAAAATGTTATGCAGTTGAACAAAATAGTTATCTTTCATGCTGGGTTGGTTACCTGTAAATACTTGTTAGATGTCGTATTTGCAAGGCTGAATGAATTTCGGTTGAATATTTGTAATGTCATTGTTTGTTCTTATCAGCAGATGAAAATGAAAGTTTGAAAGGGAGATATTTGGATGTGATTTTTGGCATAAATTGTTTGAATAATATGTAGCAGAATTTAGTTATGAATGAAATTTAGATATGTAAATGTAGATGAAAGATTATTTGAGTTAGATTAAAAGTTATACATTCTTTTAGGCCTCTCAAATACAGCCTGAAATAATTTCTTCTATTAAATACTAATGGATCTAGCTTCAAATTAAAAAATAATGAAAGGAAGCCTACAAATTATTGAACCCAAATGTCTTGCTTTTAAATCCCTCCATCAAAATGCAGCATGAAGAACCAAACAGGTGGCATGTCAATGATTTGCTAAGTCAACCATATAATCTAAGACATCAAGCTTATGCTTAGGATTAAATGGATTAAATCAATTACCATCCACACGTCTCCTATTTTCCCTTCTTCATTCTTGCTACATCTGGAGAATAGAGAGGAACAAATGGTTTTCTTGGACCACTGACCAGCACAAGTATTTAGCGAGTTTGGCTGTATGCTTGTGTCATTGTGAATGTTAAAAAGTTTGGTCAGCTCTCCAACTTCCTTCTGTTCTTTTATCTCCTCTATATCCATAATGATTCTCTACCTGGTCATGGAAGTCAAGCTGGGGTAGTTGATGTTTTTGAGAATTTAGATAACTGAAAATTGGGAGTCAAAACTGAGATGTTCACTATATAGATGCAGGGGCTTGTCTATGCCTAGTTTATTCACTGGAAAGGTGATATTATCTACAACCTGGGCTGGAATTCACTGTGTGCTTTAGGTGTCTTTTAGTGCTTTTTATGTTTTCAAAACTAGATGTGTTTTATTTCAGGAAAAAGAAGAGGTCTCTGCTGGACATTTTCTTTGCTTATTATTATCAAGGGAGAGCATAAAAAAAAAGAAAATGGTTGTACATATTTTTCACACTAATAAAAATTCTAAGTTATGGCATGCATGCAGCTCTGGTAAATGTCAAATAATTCATTGGAGGCAAGTTCATAAGCAAGAATGTCAGAGGTTAGAAACTACCAGTTCATGCTCTTCACCTAGTACCACGTCAATTCAGGACTCCTTTTCTGAGAGGGCATCAATTAATGATGGCTTGAACTCATTTGACTCTGGATATTACTTTAAGGATAATGCACCTTCAGATAAGATAAGTCACCCTTCAACAAATAATGGGGTGTCTACTGCCACCGGTTCAGAAATCGATACCTCTCAAGGGGCCACCCTACAGAAAAGAAGCTCAGACAAGTCAGTTCACCGAAAATCCTACAGAGAAATGTTAAGACAGGATGTGGCTCTACATACTGATTCTTTGGAAGAAACATCTGTAACAATGTGTGGCAAATCATTCTCTTCTAACAACGCATCCAATGTGCATGTAAATGGGCAAAATAATGCTTGTGCTATTAATGCAATTCATAACTTGCATTCTGGGAAGACATTTGAATCAAGAAGTAAACATGGATCATTAAGTGCAAGTGCAGGAAAAAATGGAAGAAAAGTTCATGAAACTGAACCAAAATTTAATTTCAATGGAGGAGATATGCCTAGTGCAGAAAATAATTTTAATAATGAAACAGTAGAATTGAATTGTTCTTATGAATCACCAGTCATGAAGGAAAGTGAAACAGCTAAAGGCTCATCACAGTCTAAGGGTACCAAGATTTCCAGATCATCTAAATCAACGAGAACCTCTGGAGAGCAATCACACTTACGAATAGAGGGGAGGAGACAAATCACAGATGATTCAAGTGGGTTTACCATATTATATATTTTGTATATTTACTTATCTTATCTGAACTTCCTTTAATTTGATTCCTATGATGCAGAGGTTGCTAGAATGGGACATAGCGTTCCTGCACCAGGAAGCAATGGGGTTGCAGGCACTGCAATTACAAAGATAATGGGCTCAAGGAAGTCAACAAAACTTACTGGACAGGATGCTGTGAAACTTAGTGGTATACAAAGAAAAGTAATGGTTAGCTTCCAATTAGATCAATCTTCTATGAATTTAAATTCACTGCACATTTGTAAACAATTTATGGTGGGATATCTTTGTGAAAGCTCTTTTAAGCCGTTGAACCATTTGATCTCAGATGCTGTTCCCTTATGAAGAATTTGTCCAGATTTTCAATTGTGAGGTCTTTAACTTGTCACCTCGAGGACTTCTAAATTGTGGAAACAGGTACACCCATTGTCTTTCATTTTAGTAATCATGGATTTTGGAATTGTTTATAAACAATAAGAATTAAGATTTCTTGTGGTAACTGGCATTTTTCGAGAAAGTTAAACCGTAGTTCTTTCATTGATCTGCAACTATATGGATAGAGTCAAGAAAAATAATGAAAAATCTCAATGTTATGTAGCATCTGGAGTTCAGAAATTCAACCTAATAGTTCTGCTCTTCTTTGGTCTATTGTTGATTCTGGATCATTGTTGAGCTTGTGGATTTGTTTATAATTTAGTTTGGAATCTTGTTTATACAAGTGGAAGGAAGTTAATCTTCATTTTGATGTGTCGTGTGAAAAATACCAATAATTGTCTATTTTAATCATTTGAGAGTGGAAGCCTGTTGTTTTGCAATTTGTTCCTTCTGTTTCTTTATGTGAAGAACTTTAATGAGCCTTTATAATATTTTTTAAGACATTTTTTAGTGATCTCATTTTTTGTTTTGCAGCTGTTATGCTAATGCTGTCCTTCAATGTCTGACTTGCACAAAGCCGCTGATCATCTTCTTGCTTCGTAGATCACATTCAAGAGCTTGTACTTGCATTTTCTCATCTTTCCAGTGTTCTAGATAGACAAGTCATAATTATTTGTTCATGCATTTCTTAAAATTTTCGGTTATATGCTGGTAGGTTGTGGGAGAGATCGCTGTCTTATGTGCGAACTTGAGAAACATGTGATGATGCTTAGAGAATGTGGTGGTCCTTTATCTCCTAGTACAATCCTTCTACATATTCAGAATAATAATAGTCAGATTGGTGATGGGAGTCAAGAAGATGCACACGAGTTCCTAAGGTCTTTGAAAGATTAGAAGAGATCTTTTATTCTTTGCTTTTCCAAATTTATATTCTGTAGATATTATTTTATTCTTTATTTGTTAGCTCATGTTTCATCTTTCTCTATCTAGGCTTCTAGTTGCGTGTATGCAGTCTACTTGCTTGCAAGGACTTGGTGGTGAGGACAAGATCAATCCACTTTTACAAGAAACAACCTTTATACAACACACTTTTGGTGGGCGTCTGAGGTCGAAGGTATTGCTCCATCTCTTTTTGGCAAAGTTTTACTGAGAAAGTTCTTTTTTTTGGACTTTTGTTATTTTACTTTATTTCTAGCTATATTATCATCTACGTTAAACATGACCAATGAAATTCTCTCTTGGATCTAGGTCAAATGTCTAAGATGTCATCATGAGTCAGAACGGTATGAAAGTATCATGGATCTTACACTGGAGATATTTGGTCGGGTTGATTCACTAGAAGATGCACTGACTCAATTCACAACCCCTGAGGAATTGGATGGGGAAAACAAGTATAGATGTGGAAGGTTTGTAACTATTTCTTTTATCTGTTTACTATGGTGTTGTGTATTTTTATTCATTATTGTGATTATGTATTTCTGTCTTACAAATATTTTGAATAAGGTGTGCTACCTATGTCCGAGCGAGGAAGCAATTGAGCATACATGAAGCACCGAACATTCTTACAATTGTTTTGAAGAGATTTCAGGTAACACTTGCTTTTTTGACCGAAGGTTTTCTTTTAGATATTTTCTGGTTTTGTCTGAAAGTTATGTACTTTATTTTATCTCGATGCATGCTTTTTGTACTTTAAGCATTGGGTATTGTTTGCTTTACAAGTTGATTACTCATGCAATTGACTAATCAGGTGTGCAGTCTTTTGCAACTTCTCGTACAATGAAAAATAAAGTGGATTCTAGCCAGCAGTTTGCTGTTTTTTTATTGTGCTAAACCTGATTCGTGAATTGAGATTCAATTCTAATATCGAAGTTGTTACTTCAACCTCAACTAGATTTATAAACAAAGGTGCATGTTGTGTAAAGACCCCCTGTCAAAAACATCCTATGTTTGAAATTTAAAAGATCTAAGTGAAAAATTAAAAGTGAAAAACTATCTTTTACATGAGAAACCAAAATAATTAATAGAATGAATAGAAAAACAGGTGAATAAACAAAACTACAATATAGTTGGTACTTGATTTTATTGTAGAAATGCAGTCAGTATTTTAACCATTCTCTATTTCTTTTTCACATATATTATGTCTCCATTTTAGGGGAGGAATTTCATTTTTGTTTGTTGAGATTTTTGTCAGATAATTGGATTCATTGTATAATTGAACCATATCCCCTAAAATATTCTTTTATCATTGTGATCTGATGAAGAACATTAGTTCTTATGGTTCTAGTACCGTCAAAATTTGTTTTGATGATGTATGCTTATATAGGCTATATAGAAACATTAAATTGCAGCTTAATAATGTTAAATGTTAATTTTCTTGTTAAAAATTCTTAATATTTATTTGTTTGAAATGTAGTTTGGGGATTTAATTATCTGTGCAATAAGCTGCTTGAACTTGTTTCATTCAAACAAAGTTTATTTTATTGTTATTATTCTTATGAATTCTAATGTTTTGTAAGAATCTTAATAAAATGGGAGTGGAAGAGACACTATTGAGTTTGGCTGTCATTGTTTTAAATAATAGGGGTGGCATTCTAATTGACCTCTTGCTTCACTTATGTTTTTAATGTAGTTCAACCTTGCTCTTAGGCTTATATATGTATAAATGTGCACTTGCCCTCATTGAATATTATGGCTTTGCCCGTCTGGATTGATCTGGCATGTGATGTATTTCTTGGTGCATCTATATTTGGCTCCATATGATTTTGACTTTTATTGTGAGTGTTACACTTGTTTAATGCTCAATTCTGGGTTTTGCTTTACCAGGAAGGAAAATATGGAAAAATAAATAAATATATTACTTTTCCCGACATGCTGGATATGATCCCATTTATGACTGGGACGGGTGATATTCCTGCTCTTTACATGCTCTATGCTGTTGTGGTGCACTTGGATACGTTAAATGCTTCTTTTTCAGGGCATTATGTGGCATATGTAAAAGATTTGCAAGGCAACTGGTTCAGGGTGGATGACACTGAGGTAAATCCATTGCTCTGTTTCTGTTATTGATGGTGGTTAATATAATTGCTTTGCACATGCATTTCATGTATGGATCCAGTTGAAATTCATGATTAGATAAACTTTTGATTTCATATTTTATTATTTTGCATATTTATGATGATGCTACGGCTCACTAACTTCATTTTTGAGATGACTAGTCAGATTATTTGGGATTGTGATTATAGGGTTTATAAGATGATGGTCATTGCAGCTATACAAGGTTTCTTTGGAAGGCATTTTCTATGTTTGTAATTAAAAAGGTGAATCTGACTTTGTCAAATTGTAAAAGAAGGTATCATCTTCTGGTGAGAAAGGTAGTGAAAGTAAAATAATTACTTGAAACAAAAACCCTTCTTGCCTGTAATGTGGGATTAAATATATGAAAATAAGACAATTGTTATAATAATATAGCAAAGGGGAATTCAACAACAAGAGTTTCCATTGCAACTATAGTTTAGCTTAGTCACATTTTAAGTGTAGTGTCCTATGACTGCAGTGTAGTTGCCCTAAAAGTGTGAGTCAACAACACTTGGAGGAAGGCACAATTTATTTATGGTGGAAAATATGCTAAGAAAATTTGTGTCCAGTAAAGGTGTTATAATGAGATAATGAAGAGGGAAGGATATATTGGCCAAGATAGCAAATGTAAAGAGGCACTGTGAATTTTAATAACATAATTCTTCTCTCTTCTATCTTTTTATCATCTTTTCTCACTTTCTACTTATTCTTTCTATTTCTCTCCCTTCTTGAATTCTTGCTTCCAATTCTTATACTCTTATCATGGTTCATGACCCTAACAAAAGGTAACTTAGTTGTGTAGCAAAAAAGTAGTTGCAACTATAATGCATTCAATTTCACGCAAAATGTGACTTGTGAGGAATTAACAAGTCTCCTTCAAATAGGTCTCCGAAGGCATGTTTAAGGAATCAACAAGTAGCATTCAACTTAATGCCTTGTCAATGGAATGTTTGCTGCAGTTTGCATGAGTCAAAAAATTTATCATGATAATTGCTGGGTGACCATGTTGGATGACATGATTTTGGTGGTAAAGATTCTAATGATTTGCATTTCTTCAAAAATTTTGTTAATTGTTTGGTGAACAAAGGTGCAGAAGTTACTTTTCTTGGCTGTTGAGAGTTAAGCTAGTATACAGCAAAGTTGACTCTGCTTGTTTATAGCGGAATTCACTTGCATTTTGTATCATGGCTGTAGCCTTAGGTGACTTCCTGTTTTAATTTTTTTCTTTTCTGTGTTTGCTACCTATAGAAAATCATGGAATAGATTTTTTTTTTAGTTAACATTCCTTAACAATTAATATCAGATGTGAGTTGTGTAAATGGGTTCTCTACTGAGAGCTTATTGGACTAGGGAGGTCAAAAGTGCAATTATTTATCATTTGCATTTGTTTCGTCGCCAAACTATACTACATCTAGCTTTGGCATATTCTACCAATACTCCACACAGCATCTAGTCCTGTTTCTCTTGCCCTATCTCTGTTGCCTGCCCTGAGCAAACAAACACCTGCATCACTTTCTAGTTCTCTTATTCGGCATCACTTGGATATGTCACTACCCTTCTCTGTTTTCCTTGTGGTTCTTCAAAAGCACAAGCACCTGATATATCTCTTCAAATCTTGTTAATTAGCATATATGCTGTCACCTCCATTAATTGGCTATAGAAATTTGCGAACTTATTTTATTTACAACCAGTTGATATGGAGTGCAGTTGAGCATAAATATGCCCTCTAGACTCTGTATAACAAAAAGAATTATCGTTTTTCTTTTTCATTGTACCGTCAATGTTACTGCTATTTTTGGTTTTTCTTTCCTGCAAGATAATTGACATGGTTGATATGAAGATTTAACATTTTTGACCAAATAAGATATTATGCATCAATTATTTTCTAAGCTACTATTTTGATGAGTTGAATTCAAGTGTTGGATTATGGTTCCCTAACAGGTACGTCCAGTACCAATGAGCCAAGTGATGTCGGAGGAAGCATACATTCTATTTTACATCAGGCAAGTATCTGGGCTGAATTTCTCTACTACTACTCTCTTTTTCCCTTGGAATTTCATAGAAATGCCTTGGTATTTAAAAGGTGTGTATGTTGATGTTTCATTCTTAACCATGATTCCTTAGATCTTGCCCTCGTCCTGAGAGAGAATTTTATGAGAAAGCTGTCCAGCAACAGTTTTCAGCATCTGCAGTACACTGCATATCATCGAGAACTCAGAAGCCTTCGCGTAAAGGACATAGCAAATCAAGCAGCCACCCTTTTGGCCCGGAGCCATTGTTGGATCTCAAACCACAAAATGGTACCAGCAACATAAACAGAAATGTTGCACAAGTGATGGAATTCTCTGATGCTACATCAAGTGATTGGTCTCTTTTTACCAGCTCAGATGAATCTTCTTTCACTACTGAGAGCACCCGAGACTCTTTCAGTACTGTGGATTACACCGATGCATGCAATGCAGATACATTCTCCTCGATCTTTGATAACTTGTACACACCACAGACCTCGCGGAATGCTGTTTGCCGAAGAACATTTTCAAATAGGGCACATACTAGGTTTATCTCGGAGGAAAGGGGCTACGTCTTGGACTCGTACTTATCAATGCAGCAACCGAAATATGAAGGAGAGAGTTTCAAAGAGGTCGGTGATTACTTTATGGAAAACCCTAGTGATAGCTGTTGTAACATGTCTTTAAAATATGGGACTAATCCAAAATATAGCCATGATCGAACTAGTGGCTATTGTAAATTTTAAGGTTGGGGACCCTGACTGATAAATTAGATTACTTAGCTAGGTGGAAGCTAATGCCTCAAAATTTTTGTTCTCAATACTCTATTATTGGGGCATTGGGTGTGTTTTATACCCACCCAAAGTGAAGGAACATTCTTGTCAGCATTTAGAATCAATTTTTTAATTAGAGGGTGTAGTGTAGAATTAATTGCTAAATTGTAAATTTCCAGCGTATCCTCCCTTCAATTCCTGATTGAAATTGAGACTTCATGTTAATTAATTCTTCTTCCTTTTCTTCTTTCTCTCTTTCATGCAATATCAAATCAAGTTGTATTAAAGCTCAAGTCTTGCAATGTGGCACTCAATATTCAACATGTAAACACTTGAAGATCTGAAAGATCCCCAAATTAACACATTTGATGGTGAAATCCAATGTGATTCCAACATATCCAAAGAAGATACATACAGAAGGAAGAAAGTTAAATATTGAAGCATAATTAGTTGCTTTCAATACAAGATTTTCTTTAATAAACATCCCAGGCAACTTTATTCAATGTAACACAATGCTTAAAAGATAACTTCTCCTCATCAATCAATGTCGAAAAGCAGCCATATCTCATTGACTCTGTTGTTAAATTCAAATGGAGAATTATACTGAGCAACAGTATACACAGAAGTTTTATCAGCAGCATGACTTTTCTCAATTGCAGCAGACCATTTAGTGCCATCCAGGCTTGCTTGTAAGGCGGCTGCTTCCTCTCCGACATTCGAGTCCGTTACGAATCCTCCGAATTGCCTCACTGCTGCATAAGTATGTTTCCATCTTTCAACATGAAGTCCTTTTGCTGGAGGTGGATTTGCCTGGTTCTTTTTTGGAACATAGAAACTTACAGTGAATGATGATTCACAAAAAGGTCCATCACTTGGCAAAACTTCAGTAATAACTGGACCTGTCATCTCTATTTTTTCTTCATATTTATTCTTCCCTTGAATGTAGTCAAATAGCCTGTGATTAAGAAACATCTTCAATTAAGAGTCTAAAACAATGTTGAATTGAAGCATCCCAAGTAGTTTTGATGCTTTTTCTCTATTTGAGCATCTAAAATACCAATTCAATATTTGTCTTCATCTCATTACTTTACAGCTCCTAAATTTACCATTGGTGATGCTCTTATGTACCAAGGAATTCAATTTACAATTCAATTAAAGGGAGAGAATTCACATATCTTTCAAGTCATATAATTTCAAAATAAACTCAAAAGAAAACTAATATTAAATTAGAAAGTTCAATTAATCTAGGTTATAATTTTAAAAGTTATTTTTCTTTAAGTTTGACTCCTAATTTTCCTGAAATTAGAATTAACTAAAGGAAAAAAAATCCTAAATCTATTTCCTACTCTAACTTTCTTATCTCTCCGATTAAGTCCTAAATCTTATTTTAAGAGGTGGTTAAAAGACTTGATTTGAAAGCACACCCCTCATTAATTAAAATGAAGGTAGCATTCTTATAGATTTACCATTTTAACTCATACAACATAATTTTCCTATTTTATCAATAACATTTAGTCCTGATCATATATAAAACATTCTTAATTTTTTTTTTCAGAGTTTTGGAGGAAGGTATACTAATCCAGCTACCCTTGATTTGGGATAACACATTCTTAATTGCATCCCACAAAAGGACAGCATAAAAAATGATTGGCCTACCAACTAAAAAGAAGAAATTTGCAAACTATTTAAACATTAAAAATTAATTATAATATTTTCTAAAGCACAATTAATTAATATATAAATGAATGAAAAAGAGTAATAATTAAGAAAGATAGATTACTTACTGTAAGAAACCAGTTCTAGTAGCTTGAACAAGAGAGATGTCTTGAATAGGAGAAGTAGAGATCCAAACTGAAGAATTATAGAGACGAATCTCATAGCCATTACCAAGTTCAATTACTTGATAAGATGGACACTCTATGCGGTTACATGTGGGAGGATATATCCCAATGCTCTTAGGCCCATTCCAAATACCAAAATTCAAAAGACTCAATACAAGTGATAGCTTACTAAAAAAGCTTGACATTTTGACACTTAATTGCTTGAAGAAAAATAAAAGTTGGGTTTAATTTCTTTAATTAACAAGCTTGTCTTAATAAAGATATATATATGGATAAAATCAGTCATGTCCACATATATTTAGTTCTTTGTGTGGTTGCAATTTATGGAGAAGAAACTAGAATCTTTTGGACCGATATAGACAGGGCAAGCCACCACCGTGTATGGTGCACGGATCATAAATTTCAAGATACCATAGGACAAAGATTTTGGAAATCATAAAAATCTTCCACGTTTATAATTTTTTTTTTTT